>QLON01002333.1:0-74307 GCA_003313675.1 Termitomyces heimii | reverse complement strand
CGAGAAACACAGGATATCTCTTCATATGGCATAGCACGTACCTTGGGTGTCATAGACGACGTCAAAGCTTCCACGAGCGACTCCGCCACGAGCCCCAGCGTCCCTTCCATTTGTGTTGTCCCGTCAACATCATCATCACCATACCCAGACCCCGAAAACGAGTCCACTGCAAGCGTCAACGCCAATCGCGTCTCCTATAACAGGCGTCTTGCCAGTGACTTGTGCCGATCACTCAGTCAAGAGTCGTCGAGTTTGTCTCGCCCGCAAGTGTTTTATGCGGCAGATGAGGGGAGTAATTTCAAGTTGTCGGGCGCCGATCTGTTCTCGCCTGCGACTTCGCGGCCGTCTTCACCTGTACTTAGTCGTAAATGTGTTGAAGGGGGACAGACATTGGGGCAGCAGCAGCAGCAGGAGCAGGATACCACGCTACGTCAGCGGGTTGGAAGGAATGCGGAATTGTGAAAACTCATTGTATGTTTTCCCTCTGTTAGACAGCTTGTTATAGATATTTTATCGCGCCTAGTATACACATTTCTACCTGCAGAATAGTACACAATATGAGAGTCCCAAGTTGTAAGTATTTACCAGCCAAATCGTAATTGATCCCGTGTGAAGACAGGTGGTTTCCACTTGAGGTATTCTGGATGAATTCGCGGTCGCCGTTTGGCTTTGTTCTTCTGGTGTTTCTCCAGAACCGCGTTATTGAGACATAGTATATGCTGTCCCTTGAAGTGCTTGAACAACTGCAGAGTCGTGCACCTGCCAAGGCAGAAAGAAATTTACTCGAATTTATCATTGGTAGGTCAAGAAAGAACTCACGTGTTCATGATGTCTGCATGGGTTATAGATGTCCTCTGAGCAATTTCATCTACACTGATCTCCCCGTCGGGACATTCAAGTAGAAGATCGATGATAATCTCAGCCCAATATGCACGATACCCAAGCAAGCCCAAGTCGCTCAATGGCTTCTCTGGGCTCCCTAGTTTCTGCTCCTTCTTGCTCAACTCGTACGAAAATTCGATGAGAAGCTTTCCGTATCCGTGTCGTTGATGTTGAGGTAATGTGAGGATGCACGCAACATTGTAATTCTCGGCTGATTCCTTTTCCTTCGAAAAGTAGCCCACCATGTGGCATCCAGTAGAATCTCGTCGAGCCTAATATCCTGTGAGATAGTAAGAGAGGCGCAAAAGGAAATGCTTACCAGAACATAATACATAAAAGGGGTAACATCATAATATAGTGTTTTACTAGCGAGAAATGAGCTACTTGTCTTTCGCTCAAGAAACAAGGACCTACTGATCTAGGAAACATTTAGACAATAAGCTCAAATTGCGGCACCACGTAAGCTGGCGTTTTCCGTCGATTTCATAGAACGATATGTCTTCATAACGATATATTTCATTTCCAGGAGGATGTAGTAATGTACACCGCAGTCGGTGACGGGAAAGCATCATAGGAGACGGGAAAAATGATAAGCAGAACTCGCAGATGTACAGAATGGGAAGATGTGCATATTCTTTGGGATAGGGACTGAAGTACCAAGCATCGACTTCGTGTTTACCGATCTGAAGCCGGTTCAGGTTCTTGACGCGAGCAATTTCGGAAACTGACTGCGTCATGGAGCCTGAGGTACGAAGTTTCTCTATTTCTTGTTCTTTGCTGAAGGACGATAATGGCGGCGGCTCCGGGACCGACTCTTGGAGAGAGAGCTCAAAGTTTTCCATCTCGCCCTCGCCGTCAATGTCCATCTCGCCTTCCGCGTCCATGTCACCTTCAGCATCCTCTTCTTCCTCTTCCTCTTCCTCCTCTTCATCGTCGGGGCGCATCTTCCGTTTCAAAGACATCGGAGTGGGCGACGGTGACGGAGCGTATTCTCCAATCATTGGTGTCGATGGCGCAGGTGTAGGCGAAGCAGCCATAGCAGCATTAATTGTAGCTTTCTTCAATAGGGACCTAGGAGCCTTCCCAGGAGCTTTCTGAGCAGAACCAGCATTTTTCTTCCCGTCGGCCGTCTTTGGGCGCGGCCATTCAAGATCCCGGCTCAACACAAGACGGGAACCAGACACCCATTCGTCGAGTCGTTTGTTAAAAGAGTCCCAGTGAACAAAAAACTCCCACTGGTCTTCCGGTGTAGAGTAACCACTTGGCGTGGCGCTTTTACGTCCATAGGCGCTGACCGGCTTATCTCGAATGGAAAGAATTTCCGCTAGACGTTCTTCTTCGCCATCTGGTCCCGGCCTGCGAATATATATTTTGCAGCCTACAGTAATGGTCTAACGAAGATAAATCTGGTGTTTAGTAGATAGAATAGGAGATCAAGGGTCCAAATAAGCCCACTTGAATGCCATAGGTTCCTCCAGGCGAAATAGGAGGGGGTGTTGCATCCCCAGCAGGTGACGGTGTCGGTGGGCTCATTCCGACAAGAACAACGAAGACGAGCAAAGCAAGAAGGCGGGTTCGACGACCTTAACCGCCAGCGAGTGCTGAGGAGGTTGCTGAGTCAGCAAAAGTCGTTCGCCAAACTCGTAGTTCTCTCCATGGACGACGAGCTCGTGCTTAACCTTGCGATCGATGACTCTATATCTTCGAAACAGGGTGCGGTTAAGAAGGGTGGTAGATGGACTGATAGGCTTGTTCATTTTTTCCCTTTCATTTTCACTTGCCATTGATCATAATACAGATTAAAAGCAAAACGCGTTGCCAAACGCAAGTCGCGGTCAGAAGAGAAGGCTTTATCCCAGGGTGTCCATGAAGAGATAATCCCTCGCTCAAAAAAAAGACCTCGTACAGAGGAAGACACTTCCGCACCAATCCTAACTCAAAATCGGCCTGCACGCCCTACCCAGATCATATCCTCTCTCTTCTCTTATAACCCAAAGATCGAAGTACCTACCCAACCTTTGCAACCTAAACCTACAGCTAAACCCAGTAATGCCCCTCTTGACTCATCAAGTTTTGCTGGGCTGGGTCTTGATCCTTTACTCGTCGCACATCTCGCTACTAAAATGAAGATAACAAAACCGACATCAATACAACGTTCAGCCATTCCTGCCCTTCTGGCAGAAAATCCTGTTCGAGATGTTTTTATCCAGGCACAAACTGGCTCAGGAAAAACGCTTTCCTTTCTACTTCCCATAATACAAGACCTCCTCCCACTTAGTTCCCTATCTTACATCGATCGCTCAATAGGCACACTCGCAATAATCATTGCACCAACTCGTGAGTTGGCAAAGCAAATTTCTGATGTCCTCGAGGCCTTACTTCAGCTTCGCTTGCGGCCTGAAAGTGAAACTGCAGATAATCCAGGGGAGTCATCAAGACGGCTTACACGATGGCTCGTATCTGGTCTTCTCATTGGTGGAGCTACTCGCGCTCATGAGAAAGCTCGTCTCAGAAAAGGTCTTCCCATCCTCGTTTCGACTCCTGGACGACTTCTGGATCACCTCCAAAACACGTCATCCTTCAACGTCGGAAAATGCCGCTGGCTCGTTCTTGACGAAGCTGATCGACTAATGGACTTGGGTTTTGAGGAAACTATACAGGGAATTGTGTCTGGTTTGGAAGGTCGGCGAAAACTTGCCATCTCCGCGGTCAAAGAGGGGAAGAGCATGGAAGTGGGAGGATGGGACTGGGACCGTCAGCGGAAAACCGTGTTATGTTCGGCAACGATTGAGGAGAACGTACAAAAGTTAGCTGGTACAACCCTAGTTAACCCTCTCATGGTCAAGGCAACAGAGGTCGTTGAAAAGCCATTAACAACTACGACTTCAAAGCCCAGCGATGAGGGAAATGCCCAGACTTCCACAATTTCCGAGAAATTTACGCCGCCCTCTCAACTTGCTCAAAAGTATGTTGTCGTCCCTTTGAAGCTCCGGCTGGTGGCCCTCGTCGCATTGCTGCGATCCCTCATTACTCAATCCCTCGGGCGTCGTGGTTCCAAGATCATCGTTTTTATGAGTTGCACGGACTCCGTTGACTTTCACTGGAACTTGTTGGGTAGTTCTGTTATGGAGGATGATACTCACACGCAAGAGGAAACAGAGAGCAAAAGCGATAGTGAAGATGAAAAAGATGCTGCTGAGTCTGCCATACAAGAAAAAGTAGAAGTGCGAAATACTCTCCTTCCTGACACGTCTATATATCGCCTGCATGGCTCTCTTTCGACCGCAACGCGCCTTGCATCTATTCGTGGCTTTTCTGGGTCTTCCAAAGTGAAAGAAAATGCCACAGCATCCTCTGTTCTATTGTGTACCTCTGTCGCATCCCGAGGTCTTGATCTTCCTCTCGTTCGAGCTGTTGTCCAGTATGATCTGCCGACTGAAGGAGGTGCGACTGAATATGTGCATCGTGTCGGCCGTACCGCTCGCGCAGGAAAGGGCGGTGAGGCCTGGAGCTTCTTATCTCCTAGCGAGACAGAGTGGGTGTCATGGGTTCAGGAGATAATGCGTGGAGATAGGAACAACAACGCAGGAGACGAGAAACGCAACATTTCTCTTACTGCTGTTGGAATAGACAATGTCCTCAAATCTGGCTTTGGAGGGAAGGGTACTGCGTTTGAAGAGAGAGCAACTGATGTACAATTGGCTTTCGAGCGGTGGGTCCTCCAAAAGAAAGAGGTCAGGAACAATTACATTGCTCGTTGTCTATGCATACTGCTCAAGTTGACTTGCCTCATTAGAACGCCGGTTCGGCTCGCAAGGCTTATCTTTCACATATAAGAGCATATGCCACACACCCTGCTAATGAAAAGCATATCTTTCATGTCCGCCATCTGCACCTTGGTCATCTGGCTAAGTCTTTTGCTCTTCGAGAAGCGCCGAAGGCCGTGACAAGTAGACAGGGACCCTCAACGCAATCAAGGAAGCCCAAAGATGTGCCTCATAGAGAACGTAAGTCAAGAGAAAAGGGAGAGAAGTGGGAAATTGACCGGAGTGGAGAGGCGGAGAAGCGAATGCAAGCTGTTGTTCGTGCACAGGGCCGTTTGACCAAAAAAGGTGGTGCATTAGTGAGTAGTGATGCTTCAGAGTTTCAGATTTCGGGCGGATATGATTTGGAGAAATTGGTCCATGGTTAGTACATCTAGTCTATGGATAATTGGATACATATGATATAAAGGAGGCATACTATTTACATCGCGTAAAGTATGGCCATTCTTATCCCTCACCAAGACATGTCCGGCCTTCCTGAAGTGGGAAAAAATGCCTTAACTCCAAATTCTCTGAATCTTCTATGCTGTACATTGATCGGCACATATAAGTACTTCTTCACGACGTCTGGTGTGAATTTCCATATCGACCTTTCTGATCATGAACAAATTAGTGAAGATGAGGTATTGTCATGTCGGGTGATATGATGGGCAGGCGTGGGGTTGTACGCGCCTCAAGTCGCTACAACCTTGAAGCCTCTTGTCCATTCCTGGTATTTTTCGCCGTCCAAGCAATATTCGGAAAGGAATCTCAACGATTCCTCGAAGATCTGTCTGTACATTTGAGGTCATAAATTTCCTCCCCCACTATCGCACAGCGATTACAGACATACATTCTTCGGGATAACTTCGCCAGCGATGACTGTATCAGAAGCCATTACTCGCGGAAGAGGTGTCACAACGCCCGCCATGGAACAACCTTCCCTGATCGTCTGTCCAAAACACATGGAAGAATCTTTACAATGAAAAAGAACTACTTAACTTACAATACGAGATAAGACAATCTCAAGCCTTTCAAATCCGACCATGGCATCCCTATCCGGTCAGGCACCCCGCAGTCCATGGGTCTGCTTCGCAAGTATCCAGAAGGCGCAAAGTCCCGAAGTTCTTACAGTATCGCTTCCGGCAAAAACATGACGCTTGCTTCGTTTATAGAGGGATTGCCTAGATTGAAGATTCAGGACTTCTTCCAGAGTCAGTAGGTGATAGTAGATAATTCATGGCCTGCATATTTTAATCAGGTTTTTGACTCTCTCAAGATTCAGTACTTAGTCGCATCATGCATAAGCTGGCCACAACTCGAGATTACTCATGAACGCAAACCATACAAGTGTTAGATAATGGGAAAACGTCTCAGGTGGATGACAAGAATGAAGTCGAAACTGCACAGTGCGACAGGGCAAACAATAAGACATGATTAATCTGCATTGATACAAAAAGGATGCCAAGATTAACAGGAGGAGCTTGTGACAGAAACGCTGCGACAAGTCGACACACTGGCAGCTAGTGGTTAAGTTGTAAATTGTGACCAGGGTGGATTATGAAGGAGAAGAGATTGAGAGTAGACATGAGAGATGTTTCTGGCATCAAGATTGGCGGAGGAGTTCAGATATACATATCCAATTGCAATTGAGGGGACTTCGTTCATAATTCCACGTCTCACGTGATCGCTCCGAGAGTCTCAACCGATCGCCACGTCTGCCTCTTCCTTGATAGTACGCAAGACCATAATATGTTTGGACGAGTATCCCTTGCGTTAATTGTCGTCTCTCTTGCAGCGCTTTTCTGCGCCCAGTCTGTAGAGGCTGCCAAACAACCTAGGGTCACTCACAAGGTCTTCTTCGACATCGAACATGGCGGTAAACCTCTAGGCCGAAGTGTGTTGGGTTTTCATTCTATTCTGATCCCGCTAAACTATTCTTCAAGTTGTCATGGGTCTCTATGGAGGCGTATGATTTTCTCTCGACGTTTTGATTTTTCTGACATCCTTCCCCAGACCGTACCCAAAACTGCTGAGAACTTCCGGGCCTTGGCTACCGGTAAGAACAAGGAGGGCAAGGAGCTTGGATTTGGCTACAAGGGTTCCAAATTCCACAGAGTTATAAAGGACTTCATGTGAGCAGCGCGTCTCCTTCACGTCGGCGAGATACTGATATACTATTTGTAGGATTCAAGGCGGTGACTTCAGTACGACATTTTCTTTGCTGTTATTGAACCGTGTCGTTGAAAGTAATTGCCGTAGCTAACGGCGATGGTACTGGTGGAAAGGTGAACATGTTCCACACTGGTATGAGGTTAGGTTGACACCATTTCAGTCCATTTATGGCAATAAATTCGCCGATGAAAATTTGTGAGTTATATGGCCTATCAACTTTGAAGAGAGGGAGTGACACAAAGACAGTAAACTCCGTCACACTGGCCCCGGCATTCTTTCTATGGCGAATGCTGGCAAGGACACGAACGGTATGTTTGATCATTCACTCTTGGTCACACCTCTTAATATCGCCACACAGGTTCTCAGTTTGTTCGTTAGACTTATTATACTTTCTGCAGTTTTTTGAAGTTTGAATTTTGCTTTACAGTTCATTTGTACGGCGAAGACTAGTTGGTTGGATGGCAAACACGTTGGTATATTTCCTTCATCACGCTGTTGAGATGTTTATTATCTTTGCAGGTTGTTTTTGGACGCGTTTTGGAAGGCATGGATATAGTCAACAAAATTGGTCCGCCTCTGTCTAATTGTGCTCGTCATATTTAATTGATTTGTACAATAGAGGACGTTCCCAAAGGTCGCCAAGATCGTCCGGCTGAAGATGTCATTATCGTTGATTCCGGCGAGGTAATTACTTGGTTATTTGACCAAATCTGTCACTCTACTGATAACATGGTATAATTAGCTACCCGTTGAAAGCCAAGATGATGCGGCATCTACTCCGGCAGAGGTACCCACTCACGCTGAGCTCTAATCAGCTTAACTTGTGCAAAATGTATGCCGTATGAATAAAATTACGGTTTGTTCGTTAACAGGACCTTTAAATTATTACCGAAATCCTGGCGATTGCAACGTCTGGAGACTAAGAACCCGAGGACTTCAGTTCAAAAGCAGAAATCCACATTGGGGAAGATTTTTTTGACATTGTCGTTTTTGGGATACTTGGTACCTTATTATGCATTGCATACCGAATACTAAGAGCGAGCCGAGTAGATTTTGTCAGTTAACGTTGTTTACATTACATTCTTCAACCAGTGCACAGCAAATACTTTTCTTTTCTTCTCTTTGGCTTGAAATCAGTAGACTGAGGTCTAGTCCGTTTCATACGAGATTTCTATCTTGGTATTCATAGTATGCCTGTCTATGCCTGTCTAGAGGTGTACAGTGGTCAAGAGATAGACAAGTATGCACGGCAGACTCAAATTCAACAGTTGAGATAAAATGAGCTTGCAACTAGCACTTGATACAGGAAGCGCATCGGCTCTGTGAAACGAGTTATGTTCATTATTATTGACGATGTTGACAAGCGGTAGGAAAAATGACTGACGGTAGGCCATGAAGATCGGAGTATGATGTACAAAAATGATTTGCCTTGATATGAGACTATAAGCATTATTTCCTCCTTTGTCAATCAGAACAGACTGACTCTGGGATTAGCAGGACAGCATACGCTTCCCGAATCAAGATTCGAGACAATACCCAGAGCCGAAGCTTCGACAGCCCCTGACCAGTCTGGTTCACATGGTACAACCTGGTAAGAGATGTTCCAAACGCCAAAATCTTTCAAACAGTGAGTACGATGCAAAAAAGCCTGGAAAAAAAGGACCGACAGTATATCCATGAATAGCAACATTAGAAGGAAAGAAATCGTTGGGTATCGCTTCCGAGGGGTATGCAAGATCGAAATTAAGACTATGACCAGCACTATACAAGACTTTTCGGCCCATAGTCACGATGTACAGGGCTTGAGCTCACGAATTAGTCTTAGTTTTTGTTCCAGAGCACCATCCATCTGCTGACAAGGGACACAGATCGGTAATTTTTACGACAATAGACTTTGTGACGTTGGGGTAGAATGTAGGATCTGCCGCTACGGTATTCAAAAGGGTCAAGTTAAAGCACTTTCCACACGCAGGACCTTTATGAGTGAGTGAAATAGTTGATTGCCAGCACTATAGCTAAGATTTACCAAAGGCAGTGCTGCTGCCGTATGCCATCTGAGAGAGCGCCGCTGTGGGGTAATGTGTACTATCCGGAACGCATCCACAAGCCGCGACGAAATTAAGAGGGATCTGATAATGTGTGAGAGTGGCAAAACCATCGGAGGGGTAATCAATCCAAGCTGAAGCAGCGGCAAAGCCGAAGGAGAGAAGGGCCTCGAGGAGATATATACAAGAGGGCGACATCTAATAGTACATTAAGAGATATAGAGCGTTACAGTCACGTGGTGATGCGACTCTTTATCAAGACGTCCAGCTATGAAGGCCGCATATCCAGCTTCAGACCAGCTCAGTCAGCTCAATAGTACACAACGCGCCCTTAAGATAGCCCGTCACTCTCCTTGTGCCATTTGCGATGGTTCATGTCCATCTCTTCAGCCGCCTGTCGACATTGACGTTGTTCTCGATCAGCAATTTACCAACGATTCCTCTCTTGGAGATCTGGGTCAATATGGTTCTGATGCTGACGACGATGACTCTGACCTCCCATATCTCGAAACGTGTGCTTGTGGCCATGACGTCCGTGACCACAATGCGGATGAATTTGAATTAGAGCCGGCTGAGTTTGTTCGGCGTACCCGCGTTGCTATTCGTCTTGACGAACTGCTGCACGTAGGTATTGTGTCCATTGCATGACTATTCTTGAACATGCACTATACAATAGGACGTTGGTAAACTGCTTGACTTCCATTATTCTGACGAGGACATTGTGTCTCTGCGACGCCAAATGAGGTTACCGGTCTCACTTGTAAGCCCACAGATACGCTCAACCTCTTCGCCAGGTAATCTTATGTTAGCTTTATTCTTTAAAGACTCATTTTTCTCGCAGAACAGCAACCTTCATCCCCAGTTTCGTCTATTCTTAGCGATCCCCCCCAGTCTTCTAACAAACGCCGACGAGTATCCATCTCCTCCCTAAGTGACGCAGATGACGATGAAGAAGACGAAGAAGAAGACAGACCTCTCGCTGCACGAATGTCCCTAAAAACTTCCACTCGGGCAGAAAAATCAATACGTCCACCTGCGAGCAAACGGAGCGGGAAAACCAGAGGGAAAGCAAGTCACAAGGCACAGACTGCACCAGCTTCGCTGTTTCCTCCAAGCGACCTAGAAAAGTCTCGGATGAATGGCGGCGTGAACGGAGTGAATGGGCACGTCAATGGAGTCAAAGTAGAGGATGTTATGGATCAAAGTCAACTTTCAAGGCTTGCTGCTGGTGTGACCGTTGATACAGGTGCAAACGCTCCGGCTGGCGTGCGTCTCTCTTACAACAGAATCTTTGATCCCTACTTAGTGAAGATCCGTAGCCTCCAGGCAAGACAGAGAAAATTGCTGTTACTGAAATGCGTCGTGGAGTCATTCAAATCACACCTGTAGAAAATGATTCACAACCTAGATCGTTTATCATTCTCGCCGGTTTGAAGACCCTGTTCCAGAAGCAGCTACCAAACATGCCTCGAGAGTACATCTCCCGCCTCGTACTTGATTCAAATTCTCGAGGTCTTGCTATCATCAAACGTGGTTTTAAAGTTGTAGGTGGCATATGTTTTCGACCTTTTCCACACAGAGGGTTCGCAGAGATTGTCTTCTTTGCTACAGCTTCGGCCGATCAAGAAAAGGTAGGGAACTTGATTATCGAAGGTACACTCTTACCTTTGCTGCAGGGGTACGGAGGCATGCTTATGGACCATTTCAAAGCGCACATCAAATCTGCATATCCAGGCATGATGCATTTTCTGACTTATGCCGACAATTATGCCGTGGGCTACTTCGAAAAGCAAGGTTTCTCCAAAGATATAACTCTCGATCGGTCGGTATGGGCCGCCTATATCAAAGACTATGAAGGTGGTACTATCATGCAGTGCACCATGCTCAATAAAGTCGATTATCTGGACAAGCCGAATATACTTGCGCAACAACAGGAGGCTGTCATGACGAAGATCCGGCAAATGTCTAAATCACATATTATTTATCCTGGCCTTCCACAATTTCAGCACGGGGAACCAGAAGGTATTATTGTAGACCCAAAAGATGTCCCTGGTTTGCGTAAGAGCCATGTTTGCACACTTCAACCTGTCCATCACAATGATTTTATCTCTGTAACAGGTGAAAGTGGTTGGACTCTTAAGATGGCATTGGAGTCAGCGTTTGTTGTCTATCTTGAAGTCAGTTGCTGAATAAAGTACAGGGAAGTACGACCTATACCAAGAAACGCTGACACATACTATCTGGAACGTATTTTAAAAGAACTACAGGGACATCCTCAAGCTTGGGCGTTCCTACAACCAGTAAAAGCCGAGGAAGTGCCAGACTATTATGATGTCATTACAAATCCTATGGGTATGTCCAGTGCTTCCCGTTAACAGCGATGCTTACGAAGCACCATAGACTTCAGTACGATGGAACATAAACTCGAGACCAACCAATACCCAAGTATAGAAGCTTTTGTTGCGGATGCTCAACTGGTCTTTGATAACTGCAAGACTTACAATCCGGAACACACCATTTACCACAGGAATGCCATCAAGGTTGAGAAGTTTCTGAAAGACCAGCTTCTTGAAGAATTTAAGCGGGATGGCTGAGCGTGTTGACTTAAATGTGCTTTTGATTTGCAAGATCTGTACCAGAGGCAAAACCCTCAGCTGAACTCAAATTCAGTTTCGAACGTCCTTATGTAGGGATGTGGGCCCCGATAGAGGTACTACTCGACGACACAACCCGCTGGTAACATAGGCAGCAGTGAAATCTAGATTCCATTATAGTATTTGCAGGACACGTAGGGTTGCTTACGAGAGAACAAGGAAAGTTCGTTTCGACAAACTTGACATGTTACAGATACATACTACAGCGTCACAAATTACTACTTGTACACTTGATCTTCCTCAACGCTGACCATCTAGGAAAGGCAAATCAGTAAACAGGAAAGTAACAACATCCAATCAAAAAATTCTCACAAGCTTTAGTTTCGTACTTGCCTGTGAAAAGATAAAGTAAGAAGTTAGAAGTACTTGTAGATAAGGGATGACTGACCAAGACCAACGATGATATTCTGAGGCTCCTGAGGCTTCTTATCTATATAATTCATGAGAATAGACCTCACGCCAGCAGCATACCGAGCTTGAGCATCAAGCGTCGTGCCAGAATAATGAGGAACCATTCCATTTCCACCTCCAAGAGGATTCTTCATGGTGCGCCACACGTGGTCCTTGGGAGCAGGCTGAACATTCCACACGTCGCCTGTAACAGCTTGTCAACACGAAGTAATAGCAAAAATGATGTCATTTATGTACCTGAGTAACCAGAAAGGTGGCCACTCTTCAAGGCAGCAGCTACAGCATCGGCATTGCAAATTGCGCCACGAGCGGTATTGACGAGCCAAGCACCCTTCTTGAAATGCGTCAACAGTTCCGCGTTAATGAGATCACGAGTGCCCTCGTGAAGAGGGCAGTTCACAGTAACAACGTCACACTGAGATACGAGTTCCTTGCCAAAGAAATCAAAATGATGATTCTGTTGACTTATGGAGAGCAAAGCAAACCTTTAAATCTTCGACCCTCCGCGCTTTTACAGCCTTGGCAGCCTCTGGTATTTTGGTAAATAAAAAGAATCAGTTGGGAGACGTCCTGCAAATTTCTTACCAGAAGGAAGGGGTGCGTAGTCATAGTAGAGAAGTTCCTTAGTGTCGAATGGCACCAGCCTCTGCAGGACACGATAGCCAATGCGACCAGCGCCAATGGTGCCCACCACCTTGCCTTCCAGGTCAAAAGCATTCCTGGCGACGTCCGACACTTGCCAGTCTCCACGTTCAATCATCTATGATTAAGATAAATGATATATCTAGATCTGGTCTTCGCTTCAAAAGCGATAACCTACCTCATGGGCGGGAACAAAGTTGCGAACAAGGAGGAGTATACTCATTACTACATGTTCGGCAACGGAAACGACGTTTGACCCAGAGACCTTGAACAGCAATAAGTTTTACATATGGTTTGTAACGAATAGTAAGACATGCCTCTAAGACTTGGATTCTGTGGTCTACGGCTGCGTTTAAGTCAATATGGTCGGAACCGACTCCTGCTGTGATGCAGATTTTTAGGTTCTTAGCCTACGATGCAGCCGCAAACTTAAGGGCAGAATGAAAGATGTCGACGCATGCATACATACCTTCTCAATAAGGTCGCGAGTGAGGTAACTGAACGGGCCTGCATCAGATCAGAACTGGTTGTTCGGTGATTGAAACTCACCCAGGGTGGAACGGAGTAGTTATCAGCACTTCAGCCTATATTATAACATGAAGGCCTCATTCACTCATTAATAACAATGGAAGGAAAACGAACATCAACTAAGTGCTTCTGAAAGTCACTGTTGGGCCCTTCCTTGTCACTAGAAACCTATGAGGCGTCATAAATTGTTTACAGAAACAGAGTACTCTCCCACGCACTGAGATCACAAGGTTAGACGACGTCTCAACAATACAAAAGATGACGAACCAATGTAATCGTGACCCAACGATCTTAACATTTCCTTAATGCCAAGCTGGAAGTCGCGTCAGAAGTATTCACAGGCGGCAAGGAGCCAACAAGCGTACCTGATTTTCAATCGTTCCCAGAAGACGAGACTCTTCCATTGCTGCACGACCGCCAGAGTAGAGGATAGCGAGGACCTGTAGAGTGTCAAAGGTAAGATATGTCAATGTGGGTGTGTCGCACCTTCATTTTCTTTGGAGGGAAAGCTCCATACTGTGCTGTTTATATATCCAGTGTGTCATATGATGAGAGGTTAAAACTCTCCGCGGTCTTGAGAACATTCCTGGGATGTGGAAGGACACGTGTTGGAAGTCTGAGGTTCCCGATGTCCGACATTTGCCAGATGACCTGAGTGTTATTCACATCCACGGCATCTTTCATCCGATATTCCCCGCGCGCTCGCTGTGCTGCTTGAAGGAGCAACTGGTCTCCCGAACAGCACCGTATCGCCCTCACGCCAAGTTAGAGAAGCAGAAAAGTCACTGACAAACGATCCTTGATGACAAGTCTTCCGAGTGCACGGTAGTCTATTTCAAATACAAATCATTATCGGTGATTAGAGTAGGCTTCCGGAGACTGGTCAGCTCCATGGAAATGAAATGAAATGAACCCTTTGGCGCTTACTATTCTATTTACAGTCCAGTTTACTGTCGTCCAACATTTATCATTTCATAAGTAAATGTGTCATCTGTTCGAAGTTTTGTGTGGCTCTCTCGTTCTTTTTTCACCATTTCCCATTCAACACGTATGAATACCCACATCCATCGTCGGAACAACTCGGCCGCTTTTAGACAGAAGTTAGCGATGTCAGCGTGAGAACTGACATTTACCACGCGGAATAGTTTCATGGACCAGGTGAGCCTTAGTATAAGATTGAAAATTATCAAACCTGGGTAGACAAGGAGTGGGAAGTACAACGAGTGACGAAGTCCGAATGGGTGGTAATGGCGTTTGTGATTTGCGACCTCAATAAATGAGCGTGAGCCTCGGACTGATCCTTGCAGATCGAGAGAACTACTGTTCCTCGAGACAAGAGGTGTCACGGAATGCGGACGGGAAATTTGCCGGGATGGTAAGTGTGCCGTATGTTCGTCATCGCTTGATAGTCTGAGAAGATTCATACCCCAATCGTTCGTCACGTCCCACCAGAACGAATAAAGAGAATTCACTAGGGCGGCTACTAGCCTGAGGAACGAACTTTTGAGCGAAAATCAGATGAATGTATCAAGATAATCACCAGAGCCCAAATAAAAGTCTTTCCCGATACTCCGTCTCAACAGAGGCGTTATCACTGCTACTCCTATCTCCGAAAACAAGTCCCTGTGCAGCAGAGAGGTAGATCGCAGGGAACGCCGAGGCGTATTTAAGAGCATTATATAATGACCGACGGTTTCCTTGATGGAAGTACTCAATTACACATTGACGCAGGCGTACAAGGTATGGAAGACTGTTTTAGGTGTTACAGCTAGGCATCATTCTAACAGGAAAGACAAACCTCATGACGGTCGGCAGTATCCACCGTGACATGCCCACACCAGTTTGTGGCCTCAGCATACTATTCCCAGGAATCAGCATACACAACGAAAGCCAGACGTCACCAAGAACTTGTGCAAATGATGTGATAATGTCGGCCAAAATGACATCTGAGAAATAGACAGGGCTATCCCACGAAGAAAATAAACACCTTCTAATAGCACTGAAACGGGAGCGATAAGTCCGAGGACATTGAAGACATATGCCAACTCACTAGAGAAACTTCCGGCGCTCTGGCTTGTGAAGGGTATTGTGCGGATAGAACAAAACGCAGATAATGGATAAAGAAGCCATGACGGGTATGTATCCAAAAACATCAATGAGGCCAACTTCACCCTGAGTTGTATATCGCCATGCTAACCAATATGCAAAGCATATTGAAGAATATATCACGAAAATGCGATATATGGAGTTGTAGAGTGAGACCAAGGACGAGTTTTGTCTGGAAGTAGGAACTTGAAGATGTGCTGGTAGAGGACTGGCTACGTCTGTCCGAAGCTCCAGGGAATTCTGGACGTCAATGCCAGCTACATCGAGACCATGAAGATTTGTCGCCCAACCAAGGATCTCGAGACCAACTAATGCAAAAATTTGGAAAGGGAGAGGAAAAACTGCGGCGAGGGGGTTAACATTGCCGGTGTCTGTCGTGTCCATTTCGCTCAAAGCGTGGTAGCACGAGCCGCAGCAAAGCCGCGCAACATCAAATTAGCAAAGTCGAAATTTCTAACGCGCGCCGTGTTCTTTGTACCTATTTCTCTGACCTCCCGATGCCAAGCAGCCACTAACATCACTCCCTTTGGGCGACCATGGCAAGCAAGGCAACCGACACCGACTTCAGGAAAACATGGGACAAGGAAGAGTATGCAGAACGGGCCAGGAAGAAAGACCAAGATGAGAAAGAGAGGATGCAGGAAAATGAGGAGCGAATAAAGCAAGGTAATTTTGGTGGTTAGGTCATATTCCTTCCCGTACCGCGCTCAGCTCAACTTGCAGGAAAGAAACCACGGAAGGGCCCACGACGAGATGACCTCCCTAAACCTACTGAACTAATGAAACAGCGTGAGGGGAGCTTGGAGCTTGAAAAAAACCTTGGAAAGACGATGGTCGTGCAAAACCCAGGGGGCAGAGGACCTGGTCAACCGGGCTTTTATTGTGAAGCGTGTAACAGGACGTATAAGGATAGCGTTGGCTACCTCGATCACTTGAATAGCAGAGCCCGTGTGTTTTTTATTTGTGTATTTCGAAGATATCATCTTATTACAAACAGATCTCCGCGTGCTTGGACAAACTACGAAAGTAGCACGGTCGACCCTCGCCCAAGTTCAGGCTCGAATAGCGTTCCTACGCGAAAAGACCAAGGCTGCTACAAATGCGAAGGCCTATGACTTTGATCAACGTTTAGCAGAGCTCAAAGCCAAGGAAGTGGCGTTGCGAGAACAGAAAAAGGCAGCTAAAAAGGCAGAGAAAGAGAAAGCGCGTCTTGAACTAATAAAAGATACAGCTATGGACCAAGATGATGACATGGCCAAGATGATGGGTTTTGGAGGATTTGGCTCGACCAAGAAGTAGAATATACGTATATCCAATATTGTATTATAATCCAAACTCACAATGGATTTGTACCATAGGCTACAACTTATTTAATTAATCAACGATTTCCTCACCTAGAACTCCACTAAGGACAAAGAAAACTTGACGTCAGCAATCTCTTGCTCCTCCTCAATGATGAGCTTCGAGCCCGGTTTCCGTTCTCTGACG
The DNA here is from genome assembly GCA_003313675.1 of Termitomyces heimii. Lineage (NCBI taxonomy): Eukaryota > Fungi > Basidiomycota > Agaricomycetes > Agaricales > Lyophyllaceae > Termitomyces > Termitomyces heimii. The sequence goes on along the minus strand of QLON01002333.1, from coordinate 57,573 downwards.
TCTACAGGAAGATTACCGACAGTTTTCCGGATGAGTTCAGTGTGTTGTCCTAGGGCAGCGAGCAGCTCGGAACCCTCGCCTTCCTCGAAGCGGTAGAACACATGGACATCATCGGTCGCCTGAAGTCCAGCTTTCTTTCGCAGCTTCTGAACGCGATTTGTGAGCTCACGCGCCAGCCACTCCGCCTGGAGATCCGGATGAACTTGAATGTCAAGGCGTACAACGACATCGTTATCGGTGTGTGTGGCAAATTGTCCTTCGCTTGAAGAAGGGAGTTCAAGGTATCGTTGAACGGCAAGGTCGCCCGCAACCAGTTCAATACCATCCACATTGATTTTCCCTGTACTAACATACTCCCGAACTGCGTCGCTGGAAACATTAGGTAGGGCGTTCTTGACGCGGCCTAGATCTTTCCGTAGTTTACGACCGAGCACAGCCCAATCAGCAACAGCGCGGTAACGGACGCCGGAAAGGCTCTCATCGGAGGTGAAAATAACGTCACGGACATTCAGCTCGGATGCAATATAGCGCTGAAGTGACTTCACGTCATCAAGGAACTGATCGTCCGGATGGAAAACAAGGAGCTCCTTGAGAGGCACCTAAAAGCACCAATGGTCAAGATATACATGCTTGTGAAAACTTCTCTAACCGACCTTTAAGGAGATATTGTTCTTTTCTCTAATATACCGCGTCAGGTCAATGACAGCCTGCATGCGTTGTACTTGACGTTCGATATCGGCGTCAAAATATTCTTCCTTTACTTCGGGGAAGCCCAAGAAATGAACAGAACGCGTGTCGCCCTCGGCGGGATCTTCTGGAATGTATTTCCGAAGAGATTGATAGAGATTCTCAGTTAGGAAAGGAGTATACGAAGACTTGTCAAAATCAGTACACCGGAAGCTCAAAAATTTTGGAAGGCGACATACCATCGTTCTACAAAGGGTAAAGAGTGTCTCGAACAGGGTGTTAAGGGCCATCACAGTGTCTTCCTTACCATCCTCACCCTTGAGACGTTTGCGATTGAAACGAATATACCAATTCGTCAGTTCATCAATGAGATCCAACAACCGCGGAATAATAGTGTATAGCCTGTAAGCAGCCATCTCTTCCCTGACAAGTTTAATCAGGGATTGACAGCGAGCAAGAATCCATCTATCCATAACATTGTTTGACACGGCTGCGTGAGGATTGTATACGAAGTCGATACCAGTAACTTTCTTGAGAAGAGAGACATGACCAATGAAAAATCGGAAAGAATTGAGCCACGGCAAAAGGACCCGCGAAATGACTTCGCGGACACCCTCTTCGCGGAAGCGCAGATTGTCACCTCGGACAATGGGAGAGTTAACCAGGAACATCCTGTAGTGCTTGATAAGCCAGAAGACGACCAAAATTCTCGAATAATTAATACCGTGTTGCATCAGCGCCGTATTTGTCGATGATAAGATTGGGATCAGGATAATTCTTTAAGCTCTTGCTCATCTTCTTGCCATCGCTTAGATAAGATGTTAGAACCATAGGAACTGTGCTGTGCGTGACTCACGCAGCAAGAACCAGGCCAGTGACAATTAAGTTTTTCCACGGTGCCACACCGAAAAGATGTGTTGAAAGTACGAGCAATGTGTAGAACCAGCCTCTCGTCTGATCGATACCCTCTGAAACAAAATCGGCAGGGTGGGTGCGCTCGAAAAGTTCTTTGTTCTCGAAGGGATAGTGCTGTTGAGCATAGGGCATGCTGAAAGCGGTACTTCACATGATATCTTACACGTGATGTGGCGCAGAACATACCTCCCCGACTCAAACCAGCAGTCAAAAACTTCTTCTACGCGTTTGAGCTGACCTTTGCCCTTTTGTGAAGGGATGGTGATGTGGTCTATCTTGTCCCGATGAAGATCAGTGATACCCGTAACACCAGATAATCTTTCTAGCTCTGCAACCGATCCAACACAGACAATCTGGCACCGAGGATCAGAATTCGTCTAGTAGCAAAGAAGTGTGTGTATCTCACCTCCTCGTAGTCTTCACTTGCCCAGATGGGTATGGGATTCCCCCAGTAACGATTGCGCGAAACATTCCAGTCTCGAGCATTAGCCAACCAATTACCAAATCTGTTATCTCCTACACTCTGAGGAACCCTGAAAAATGTATCCGTCAATGGTCATTGGCAGATAAAAAAAGCTCTGGTACAGACCATCTTGTTCCTTCGTTTAATGTGACAAGCTGATCAACGATAGGTTGAACGCGGATGAACCAAGAAGGAATAGCGCGGTATATCAAAGGAGTTCCAGATCTATAAACCCCGTGATCAATACAAATTCTTAACTTCCAGAGTTAGATACCTCCTACCTCCAACAATGAGGGTAACTATGGTTAATAGTAGATTGTACAATGAGGCGGCCCTTAGCTTTAAGCATCTTCTGGATGCCACTATCTGCGGCCTGATCGACAGATAATTAGACAAACTCCAATGCACTTGATATTTTCCAAACCTTGACATGAAGCCCGGCAAAGTCTGAGACTTCCTTGGTGAAAATGCCTCTGTCGTCGATAGGACAGGGTGGCATTTCATCATCGCGCAAAACACCACTTGCAATGGCAATGCGATGATCATCTTCACCAAAGGCAGGGGCTTGCTGGACGATACCTGTACCGTCAGCATCCGTTACATAGGTATCCACGACAACCCTAAACGCCTTGTCCTCATACTTACACAGACATCAATGAGCTCTTCTGTGCAAAATCATGAATAACGTGTTGACGTACTTGTTCGGTAAAGTACTCAAACGCTGGGACATATCTCCAACCCTCTAGGTCGACACCCTGGAACTGACCGATCTTCTTAAACTTAGCTTTTTTCGGATCCTTGTAAAGGGTTTTGAGGAGGTTTTCGTGAAGGATGAAATTTTGATCGCGCTCTTGATCGTGGATCTTGATGTAGGTGTAATCAGGGTGAACGCAAAGAGCAAGATTGGCAGGGAGAGTCCACGGAGTTGTGGTCCAGGCCAAGAGGGATGTTTTAGGATCGTCCACAAGAGGGAAAGCTACCGTAACTAGAAACGATGAATTTCAGTCATAACACCAAGTGTGAAGTCACGAGAACATACTAGCCGGATCGTTGACATCGCGATAGGCCTGTCCGGCCTCGAAATTCGAAAGAGGCGTGGTGCACGCCGTAGAATACGGCATAACGCGAAGACCGCGATACACCATTCCCTTCTTGTATATTTCACTAAACGCCCACCACACAGACTCCATAAACGTAAGATTGAGCGTCTTATAGTCGTTATCGAAATCGATCCATCGTCCCATACGCTCGACGGTCTGACGCCACTCAGATGCATAACGCATAACGATTTTGCGGCACTCCTCGTTGTACTTGTCGATACCCATCTTGAGTACATCTTCCTTGCCCGTGATGCCGAGCCGCTTGTCGATCTCATGCTCAACGGGCAACCCATGCGTGTCCCATCCAAAACGACGCGATACGTAGAATCCGCTTGAATGTGCATGCCTGGTAACGATGTCCTGATAGAGATTGTCAGCGCAAAAAGCACTTGAATTGATAGGAACCCATCAACCTTGATAGTACCAGCTAGAAGATGACCATAGTGGGGCAGGCCTGTGGCAAACGGTGGTCCGTCGTAGAAGGAAAACTCTGGACGGCCCTCGGATAGTTTTAAACTCGTCCGGAAGGCATCGATTTCACGCCAGAAGGCGATAACCTTCTCCTCCTCTTTGGCGAAATCAAATTGCGCAGAAACTACCCACAAATCAGACAAGATCTTGGTTTCTAGTAAGGAATACATACTGTCGTGTGCAGGGAAGGACATGATAGAGGCTGAAAGAAAGCCTACTGGATTCGAAATCGATGACTCGAATGTAGATGACTTTCTGATAATTTGAAGGAGATAACGCGTAGATTGATTTGGTAAGGTCAATTGCTAATTTTTAACGGACTTTGCCGGTGTACTATACTCATCGCATAATAATGAAGTAGCATACCGATGGTAGTAGGTTGAAACGACCTTGACATATTGCTGAGCCGCCTTATACTTACGGACTCGGTCCGCGGGTGATATGGATCTTTCTGTCATTGCGCGAGGAAAATCATCTTATGCGTGGCTGAAATTAGGGAGAATGGAACTCACATCGTCAGAACCAATTCGCTGATTCGAAAAAAAAAATCAATCAGCACAAAGACAGCAGCAGATCCTGAATAAATAATTCAATTCATTCATATCGGTCAGCTCACAATATAGTCTTGCGCTAACTGTGCCTAAACAATTAACCCGACTGCATGTTGAACTTGTAAATGATTATCATTCAGAGTCTCGTCCAATTCAATGGAGGATTATTTTTCTCCCTACTAGCAGAAATAATCAAACTCCCAGGATTTTTGAGCTCACATTTGGAGGTATGTATTACAGAATGCCTTCCAGATACACCTGCCAGCCATCTCCACATCAAGGTACGCTCAAGAAAGTTTCGGACACGGGTTATGAACTCTCCTATACATCGGTTCTATAGTAAGACCATGTATGACAGCTATTGTATACGGGATTCCGCAGTAGCCACATCCGCAGCATCAGAATTCAATGATATTCTTCTGACGTGTACAACTGGGACAAACCTGCGTAGCCCATTCGTAAACGAAACTTTTCTAGGGGTAAGCTAGTCATGACAATTCCATTGTTGATCAAAAAGGCGCTATGAAGCGATTACGACAGCGCCACACCAACACCGGGTTTCCGGCGAACACGGATGGCTCAATCACGACAAGATGCAGTCACTAGTAAGGCCCGAATGAATGATTGCGGAGAGCAGCAGGGCCATTTCTAGTAGGACTCGGAGTCCGAGGGTTACTGGTAGATCCAACCTTAATCCTCAACTATCAAAGTTTCCAAAATCTCGGACAAGACCAGAATCTCTCTGGAGATTACATTACAGCCCGACTCCTGTCAAGAGTTTCCCGGGCACCACACTCGGGGCTTAATTCCTTCATTCGTGTACTTGATATCTATTCGATCTATAAAAAGAGAAAAAACACGGGGAGAGAGAGAGTACGTAAAGATCGTGGCAATATTGACAAAGTAATACATTATCCAGTTCAGCACCCGGCTCAACGGATGAAAAGACATACAGTACGCACGTGTATATGTACAGAGAGAACAAAATGAAGGTAAAAAATAAAATAAAATGAAGGGGCCGGCCCCGACCGACGCAATGTCAAGTCCAGCCCGACTGCAAGAAGTATACGTTGCATGTTATTATTGTGTGTGAGGGGGTATACGTCGTAATTTGGTAGATAGAATGAGAGAAATCAGGCGTCGTGAAAACACGATGCCACATTTCCGTCCTTCAGTGAGAATGAAGGGCGGGACGATGCATATACGGATAGTATGCCAGCCTGATTGAGACACAACTCAAGATAAGAATCCAAACGAAAAAAAAAAGAGAGAAAGAGAGAAAATCCATCACGCCGATGGAGCGGACTGATTTGTCTGTTGCACTTGTTGAGCTTGAACCTGTGTCTGAGCCGCTGCCTCTCTCTCTTCTTTCTCCTTTAAAAGTCTTTGTTCCTTGTAATCCATTGCTCCCCTCACCCATTTGACCATGTCAACTTCCCTTGTTGCATCCGCTGTTAGGAACGGATGGTCCAGAAGTTTTTGATACGTCGCCCGATCCTCTGGCTTCTTTGCCAGACATCGCGCAACCCAGTCTCTCGCCTCTGGGCTGAATCGTTCTTCTGGTAAATTCGGCGGGTCTCCATTGACAATCGCTGTCAATTGGGCAAATACATTTGCATATGCTTCAGGCGGGAATGGATAACGCCCGATCGCGATTTCAATCATGGAAAGACCGAGTGACCATACATCGGATGAGACGGTGTAGGTGCCGAGGTGGCCCTGGGACTCGCCTTTGATGCGCTCGGGCTGAGTGAATATGTCAGGAATGAATGTGAAGGGGAAGGATGACAGCACATACGGCCATGTAGGACTGGCAGCCAATATTAGTTTTGGCCAAAGATTTCTCTAGTTGACCGGATACGCCAAAGTCGCAGAGCTTGATTTCTCCCTTTGTGTTGACAAGTACATTTGTGGGTTTTACGTCTAGAGTGGTGTTTAGTAGGCAAGGAAAATAGTAAAGGACCAATATCGTACCCCGATGTATGATTTGTAGAACATCCTTGAGGAACTTGAGACCGCGGACCATTGAGCTTGCAATGCGGCCAAGGATGTCTTCAGGGATACCGGCTCCCTGTAGCTTGTCGAGGCTTCCAGCATCCATATACTCCATGCAATAGTAGACGCAAGACTCTATGAAAAAGGCACCGTAGAACTCGACGATCTCTGGTGCGACAGCACGATGGAGGACGTCGAGTTCCATGATAATAGCGTTCAACTTTGCTTCGTCGAGTTCGAGGCGGATTTCCTGTAAGGGATAAGATACTGGAGAGGGGCTAGGAGAGGGGAATAGACAGACTTTCATGGCCATGGCGACGTTTGTCGGTCTGTGGAGAACCTTTTTGACGGTGCCATAGTTTCCACGACCGAGCTCTTCCTCAAGGTGAAGCTGGGACATGTTGATGTTAAAGGACGCGCCAGAGGAGAAATTGACACCAGCGGCATGCAACACGGCCTTTCCGTTGAAGTTGAGGGCACCGGACGGGTCACTGTGGCGTGTCAGTAAGGAAAGCAAGGGGATGAAGGGGTGTGGGCATACACAATTTTGGAAAAGTTGGAAAAGGGCGAGGCAAGGTTGGCGGGATTGGGCCGCTTTGGAGGATCGGCGACGGGAGGACGGCCTGCACCGAGGCCTGCGGCAGCAGCGCCACCAGCGCTGGAAGAGGGGTCGATATCGTTGAGAAAAAGGGCGGGTTTTGTGCGGCGGGCAGCGAGAGCGGAGAGACGAGGGCGGGGCGGGGGGTAGGAGATTGCGGTGGGGAGGGCGGGAGCGATGGAGGTGGCTTGGAGTACGCGGGCAGCTGCATCGACACTGGGGGAGGATCTGTTGGCGAGCTGGGGGAGATGGTGAGTAGGATTGGGGAGGAGAAAGGCGACTTACTGCGGCCATCTTTGCCTGGAGACCAGGGGGAATGGGGGTGGAGACATGCTTGTTGAGGAGAAGATTGGAACGTGGGGGTGGGGGTGGAGGGCGGGGGGCGCTGGGACGGCGCGAACTGTCCGAGGGGTCGGCCATGGTCGACGACGGAGATCAAGTCATGCACCTGATCACACGGGGTTAGGGTTACCAGACATGGCGATTACCGTCAAGTGGGGCAAGGAGAAGTAAATGTACAATTGCCCGCTATTACATTTCACTAACGCTGTCTAGAATCGTATTCGACCTCCCTGCGCCAGACACGCCCCTCTACGTCGTCCGTAATGCCCTCGCTGATCACACCCATCTCCATCCACACGCCTTCAAACTCATCCATGCCGGCGCCATCATGAAGGACGACAATGCTCCAAGTCAGTCTCTTCCTTCTCCACATGCCCGTCCTCACCACACCCAGTCTCGGCCTACCATCTTGCCCCAAACGCCACCATCGCCCTCGTCGCCTCAGCAGACAACCCCGCCACACACACGTCCCCCTCCGAGCATTCCGTCCTCGCCACCATCCAGCGCGAGCTCGCCTCCGTCCGCACATCCCTCCAGCCCGGTCTACAAGCCTTCCTCCTCGCTCCCTCCGATCACAAAGAACACACCCGTCTCGGCGAGCTCCTCCTCCAGTCCCTCCTCCGCCTCGACGGCATCGCTGCAGAACCCTCGTGGGAGCAAGCGCGCATCCAGCGCAAAGACGCAGTCAGAGAGGTCCAGGACATGCTCGACCGACTCGACAATGCCTGGGCTACACGTTCTGTCTAGATACTCCTCTGTACTCTCCTTACAATTTAGTTGCCGATGGCGCTTGCCCGTAGAATCCCCGTGCTGGCCCCATCCATTGCCCGTTCATGTAGTTCATGTTTTCTACTCCGTCCCTCCCTGTAAGTTGCGCGTTGCGGTCCATCATGATCGTGTGCATCTGTCCAAACCATCAGCCTCAACTCCCCACACAACTTGTCTTATACAAACCTGCATCCGAAGACCCTGCAGATTCAGCCTCAGACTCCCAACCTCCTCTGCCATCCGTGTCGCCTCGTTCGACATCGCAATCTCTTGTCTCCGCCCAAGTGCGTCCACTCCTGTTGCAAGCCCAACCACGCTTTCCCGCAGCCCATGCAGCGTACCTTCCAGCGTCGTACTGAGATTCAGCGGAGCAACAAGCGGATGCGTAGGTGTGTAAGCCTCATATGGCTGTGAAGCGAGATTAGCACTGGACAATGTGCGACGATGCTGCTGCTGTGACGCGCGATATGTGGTGCTGAATTCATGTTCGGTCGGAAAGTATGGTGCAAGAGAGTCTGCAGAGGGCAGTGACGATGCATTGTATGGTTGATAGCGGGTTTGCGAGAACTCGGCTCCATCTCCTGCCGACGTTGATGCGGTAGCCGGTTGAACATTCATCGGCAGCTCCGTCGAATGATATCTCGATGGATTCGAGACCTGCATCCATGGTCCAAGTGCGTGTTTTACTGCGCTCATCTCTCTGCGAAAAGTAGCTACAATGTTCTCCAGTGTGTCGACGCGCTGTCGAAGAACAATGTTCTGTGCCGTAAGTTCTGCGATGCGACGAGAGACATCTGGAGCAACCTCCGTCGCAGCATCAGTTGGCTCGTTCGAAGTTTCACTTTCTTCTGCATCGGTCGTAGCCTGTTTGGAAAGACACAACTTCAATCAGGTAAGATAACAAAGTAGACAGCTAGAATACGAACCTCAGAATCTTGAACCTCATCCGAGTCTCCCTCATCATGCACATGTTCCTTTGAATCTTTAAACATCATCATCTCTTCGCACTTCCCCTGCGGACACGGCACCTCCCTATACACACACCTGTCCGCGAGATGCCCGGGCAGCAGCTGTCTTTGGCACGTATGCACGCACCCTTCAGCGCGGTGCACACACTCCACAACCAGTTCGTCCACAAGCTGCAACCAGCATCTCAATGAAACACCATATGAACCACAGAAAAGACTCCACTCACGGATCGGACGATGGGACTGGCGGGTACGAGGTTGTCCGCGCTCAGGGGGGAGCGATCTATAGGACAGTGTTCTGCATGCTCGAGCGCACGGTGTATACAGTCCTTGCAGAACGTATGCGCACACGTCAGCGTTGTGACTGGATCGGTGAACGGGGCCCTGCACAGAAACGATTCAATAAGATAACACGAGTCACTATAGCCATACATACCGGCATATGCAGCATATCTGATGTTCTATCTCGTTAGCCTGATTCAAGATAATTGAATTACAAAGATCACGAACAAGATTAGTGTTTGGGGTCTCGACATAATTGAAAAGCGACATCACTCTGTTGTGGCTCGAGGACAAGGCTACTTGTTCCGGGCCGGAAATCAGTCATGCGTTCAGAGTTTGCGCTATGAATAGATTAAGCTATAACATACTTGCTGATATTTGCTTCATCCATACAGCGTAATAGGTAACTAGAAATGCAATTATACTACATCATGAGGCTAGAACGTAGAGAAATTTCCTATAGTACGGTGTAGTTGTCAATGAAAAGTTACTGGGTCGGTCCGAGCTCGAAGGAAGGCGTATACCGGACGGACAATAGACTAGGATGAATCCAGATTCCAAAGGAACCTGCCGAAGCAGTTCAAGAAAACGGTACATAAGATTCTCTAATTTTCGAATGGGTAGCATGAGGTTCAGAAGCAGGTGATGTATAAAATTGCAAGACGGTATAAAAAATATCTCGGAAAGCTTGACGGCTTCATTTCTGATAGACACCTATATGTGTTTCGTTTGTAAAGGTCACTTGGAAGCCTGGACAAACGAGGGTTGCTTCCTCATTCATCGTACACGATACAGGTCAACTTGGTCTGACAGTCACCGTCTTATCAATACGTTTTATGAGTTCATACAAAATGCATTGTAGATACTTTGCTAGATTGCTGGATCCTCTTTGCAGGAAATGGGCAGTTCGCAAGTCGACGTGTAGACATGAGACATTCTTGATCAGTAGATTAAACGGCTGGCCCCGAGGAGTTTCAATCCGCGTGGAGACAAAACCTTTCTAATGATAGCGGGGACCACTTGGTGTCCAAAGGCGTTCATTTCGGCGGAGATTACTCTGTACACGTAAAAGACAAAAGGCCGCTTCATTTGGCGGCACTTTTACTTGTCTGCAAGGGTACCATGCAGGTGCATCGTTGGTCCACCGCCGTGAGCAGGTGACAAATCCCTGAATTACCACATTCGGAGTTGAACAACAATGACGTTTCTCTTCCTCAACGTCTTATCGCAATGTCTGGACTTACAATTGCATCCACCGTGAAGCTTTCCTCAGGTGGATTCTGCATAATCTAGGCTCATTTAACGTCACTTACATGCCTCCTAAAGGCTATATGATGCCTCTTCTCGGTTTTGGTGTATACCAAAACTATACCGCGCGAGATTCTGTCCTTGAAGCACTCAAAGCCGGATATAGGTATGTATATGTGTTTCACGCGTTGCTCCTCGAAAACGTTGCGAGTTTCGTAATCTCCAGACATGTAGATTCTGCACAGGTATATCGCAACGAAGCTGATGTTGGTACGGCTGCGCGTGATTGTGGGCTTCCTCGAGAAGATCTATTCATCAGTATGCAACAATCTGATCTTGAGTGAGCACAACAACTTATCGTTGAGAATCAAGCAACGAAGTGTGTTTCAAAGACACACGGTTATGAAAGTACACTGAAAGGCGTGGATGAATCTCTTGCCAAGTTCAAGTTTGGTAGGATTCTTAGCGATCGCGATGAACCTTGGGCCTTATGACGCATCTCGACTAGATTACATCGACCTTTTTCTCATTCATGATCCCTATTCTGGGACCGAACGTCGTCTTGCGACATACAAGGCTCTTCAAGAAGCGAAGGCCTCTGGAAAAATCAGGACAGTTGGCGTTTCTAACTAGTACGTATTTGGGCATACTGCTCTCACTCACTATTAAGAAGTCACCTCGTGATCAAACCCACTTGAACCACAGTGGTGTCAAGCATCTCGAAGAGATTCGGAACGCCGGGTTTCCCATGCCATCTGTGAATCAAATCGAAGTGCGTCTTAACACAAGGTGAAATATTACCATGCATGACAATTCTGCAGCTCCATCCGTTATGCCAACAACGTCCTATTGTTTCGTATTGCCGGGAACATAACATTGTCGTGCAGGCTTACTGCCCCATCATCCGCGGGAAAATGGACCATCCTGTTATCACACGAATCGCTACCAAGGTTAGCTCAGCTGGAATTTTGTCAGATACGAGTTAATTCCGATTGGCAATGATGATCTAGTATGAACGTGACCCGGCACAGATTCTGATCCGGTGGTCTCTGCAAAAAGGGTATCTATCAGAACGTTGGAGTATCTGTCTGATTATCGTTTTTTGACTACACTTTGCAGATTTGTGCCCCTACCTAAGAGCGCTACACCCGCGCGCATCCATTCAAATGCAAAGGTGTATGATTTTGAGCTGAAGGAGGAAGATGTCGCGGCACTTGATGCACTAGATCGTGGAAAGGATGGTGCGATCAGCTGGAACCCCGTAGACGCAGATTGATTGGGTTGGGGCCTCCGGAACACTTCTGTCAAAGGATTCCGCCGACTACTAGATTTTTTCTTCCAATGATATTTGAACTTCTGCTCCATTCCTTTCAAGACATGGCATGACAGGATGGTTCGAAATTGATGGCATTGTAAAGTTATGCCAGCACACTTCCGCGGGTTCACAATTCAAATATTCTTCGACGCCACCCATGGCCAGCCGACAGACAGTTGACGTTATTCTATACTTAAGTCTCTGGCTTCTTTTCGTTCCAAGGAGCAAAAATTTCATAGTTCTGTCAAACGTGCCCGAGGGGCGTCGAGTAATACGTACATCTAAGTAAGCCTTCCAAAATGATCCCCTCTTCCTGAGTCCTGGCAATCTTTATTCTTCATGAACAGCGTGGTATACGGTCACACGAACAATACGTCAGAGCGACAGTCCACATGTACGCAGATAGGGATTGATATGCTCAACACCACAAGTGTGCATTTTGACGGCCCAATGAATGTTCAACTCGATCTCTTCTTTGAGCTTGCGATTAACTCGTGTGTGTGTAACAGTAGTTACATATCGAAAACTGCTACTACAGTCCCCATGATACGGATGGGTGTCTCCAAGAAACGCAGTCCAACTTGTTCCTATATATAATCTCCTGCGGCCATTCATTCATTGTATATCAAAGATTCTCTGAAGCTGATGATACTCAAATCAAAGATGCTGGGAAAGTTACAAGTATTTTTGACGCAACATATGACCAACAGTTTCAATCGACTTTATACAGGTATTAGTTGGCGAAACCAACAAAGAGATTAGGCAACAGTAAAGTAGGTATTGTATCGACTTTGGTATTAGTACGGGTGAAAGGGGCAGTGAAAAATGAGCGGATATATTTGTATGTAGATTGCACAAGGGTGGGGGTAGTGGAGAAGTCAAAGGTATAAGTACAAAAAAGAAGAACGAACATTAGAAGTGCATAATTTAGAAAGCGATTCAAATCGATGGCGAGATGCGACAGAGTCCAAAAAGAGTGAGCAATGGAGAAAATTAGAAAAAGTCTGACTGAAGGAAAGTGGCATTAGGATTAGGCGATATTAGATGTTTAGTAGTGGGATTAAGGAACAACCCGGAGGAGTGAGGAGAGCGAGGAATTACAGTGCAAGACAAAGAAAAGGGTGAGATCGAAGGTGTGCCCACGAATTCCAAGTCAGGATGAGCCCAAAAAAGCAAACAGAAGAGCGACAAAAACAATTGGACCGAGGAGGCCATGACACGCCCCCATAGTGACGATCACACGTAGAGGTAGGGCTGCTCGGTGTGCTGGCCAGTCGTATCAAAATGCATCATCGTTTCGTATGACACGACCGGGACCTCGTAGGATTGGTGATGAAGGGCAACGTTATCCCCCTCGAGTACAGGGTAACTCTGTGTCAAGTATGGAGCATCATAGTTGTAGTGATATTTGTCGGCCTCGACGGTCGTTGGGACGGATGTTGACGGTTGTTGCATTTGACTAGGATCATGAAGGTAGAAGTACTGTTCAGCGGAAGGGTTAGCCTCGGGCTGGATCTCAACAGCCGCCGTGAACGATGATGATTCAACAGCCAAAGTCTGCACCTAAGAGACAACAAATTAGAGGTCTTCAATCGTACGCACACTAGAATTATTTCTTACCTGGCTCGATTGGCTCTGTAAAGCATGATTCAACTCGCTAGAACGAGAGATTGGCACAGACGGTGGCGGTGTCCCTTGAGGCTGCGGGCTACCGCCAGGAGAAACAGTTGACGATGGCGACGGATAAGTGCTTGCTGCATTTGATTCCTTACCGACGATGGGAAGGACTCCAACGTTATGCACGTCCTGATGGGCAGGATACACAGCGTGGTCGTGTGTATGTACAGTATCCTGCGAGCAACTGACGCCAAGGCCCGACATGAGTGCGGTGAAGTGTCCAGAGACGCTGAAGTGGAGTCAGAATTTGTAGGTTCTGAGGTTATTTGCAACATTACCATGAGCCACGCCTGCTTCCCAGTTCCTGTTCATCATAGCAGGCCAGTTGGTCAGGGAAATAAGCACTGTTGAGACTGGAGTCGCTGGTCGCGATCGAAGTGATCGAGCCAAATCGAGAAGAATAATAAGACGCGGGAGTTCCCTCGTCCTCATCTTGTTCGTTCTCGCGATAGGCATACGGTTGAGGGTCAGGTGAGTAGCGCTCACTATCTCCAGAACTCGTGGATACAATAGAAGGCGTACTAGCGGCGCCAAAGGAGAAACTCGGTGATGGAAGGGGGCCGGGAATAGGAGGTGAGATGGTTCGGGAGCTGACTGCATAGAGACTATGGTCAGGGAGAGATGCTCTTGCGCCATTGTACGGCGAGGAAGACGACGGTGATGGAGGAGCGGTACTCTGGGGAGAAACGCGGAAGTTACCCATTGAAGACCGGCGCATGTCCAACCGGTAAGGGGCTGAGGCGGCTATACGGGGAGTAGGGTTGAAAGGGGTACGACAAAGAGATCGGCGAATGGGTGCAACAGCGCGAGGCCCATAGATAGCACCGTTTTTGGCTCGTGCGAGGGCGGCATATGGATTGGTGGCCAGCCGTTGAAGGCTGGCATCGACGGAACGACGTCTCGCAAGAGGGTCGAACTCATCGAGCGAAGGACCATCCATTGAAAGCTCCGCGGTTGGAAACGCGTTCACTGGCAACGAACCACGCCGATAGGCGTGCAAATGATGCCCTGGGTAGAGGAACTGTGGATCCATGATAGGATCCTCCCATGCGGAGCATTTCGGCTCAGTGGCACCCTGAAGCGGCGAAGACACACTCCTCGTACTCGTCGAGTCGGTGGAAGTCGACGAAGACTGCGATTGGGGCATGTCAATGGCAGGCGGGGTGGTCCCGGGTGCTGAGGGGGACAACGAAGGTTGCCTGTCATCCTCAGACGACTCTGCTTTGTCTTTTGCGTCGCTTTCCCCGTTTTTTGCGGCTTTGCTTGCCTTGAGTTTTTCCTTGGCCCGCCTGATGTAGTTTTATGAACATGAGAGATAGCGAAAATTACGAGGGTGCACGTACCGATTTTGGAACCAGACCTGGATGGGGTTGGTTAGAGGGCGAGAAAAAAGACAGATAGGGACGCTACCTGGACGCCTCGAGCAGTCATGCCCAGCTCAGCAGCGAGCTTGACACGTAGGGGCCCGTTGGGCTTTGTGTCGCTCTTGAAGATGGCCTCAAGAGTCCTGAGCTGGGCGGTGGTTGTCCTCTTGCGGTGCTTGACCTCATTGGGGGTATAAGGGTAGAAGGCGCGAAAGTCAACGGAAGAGGGATCCATGGAGAGGGCGGGAGGGAGGGGGAAAGGAATGGAAGGAATGGGAGGATGGGTAGACTGTGGGGTACGGAGAGAGGGATAAAGAGGGACAGGACGGGAAAACATTTGTTGGAAGACAGGGACGAAGATATATAGGCGAGGGGGGTCACAGCATGGAAATTGGCGAAAAGAACGGACTAGTTTGGGACGGCAAGTTTGCAAAGACAGTATCTGCTGCCCGTTTCCAGGCACCTGATCTAACATCGATTTCATATTCCCTCTGGTCATGGGCTTACTACATAGATGGTCATACACAAAGCATCCTCTATCCACAGGTATAATTAGGCTGTCGTTATCTATACGGTCGAGTCCATCTGTACACTGGTCCAAAATAACCCCACTACGCGCCTACATCCATCGCTCGCCCCAGGATCTCGTCCAAGAAGCCTTCTTGAGTCCGCCCAAACGGAGAAGCCCCCAACAACGACTTCTTGTCCCGTTTCACTCCTTTGCGCACACGCTCCATCACCTCTCTTGCTCGGCACACCACTCCATGTCCACACACATCATGGATGCTCATGCGCTCATGGGGTCTCTGGCGCATCATCCGCTTGATGATCTCCAGAAGCTCCGGGCTCTCATCAAGAAGAACCTGAGAAAAATCGTCGCGTCGAAGCCTTTGCCAGTCTTCTCCCCTAGCATCAGATGTCATAATCAGTTGATATCCCCGGCCCGGAAAAAAAAACTCACTGATCGGGAACCACTATATTGGCTGCGGCCTCCAAGATGGTCATCCCCAGGCTACAGCATCACATGAGTAACTATCACGAGTCCAGTCAATTTAGAGTACAAACCTGAAGATGTCCGCTGCCTTGCTGTAGTAGTCTTCCTGCAGGATCTCTGGAGCCAAGTATCTTTTGTCACCTTCCCGTTCAAAACCTTTCGATCCGGCCACTGTCTCCAGCCTAGGGACAAAGGTGGCCATCCCAAAGTCGCCGATCTTCAGCCGGCCCTCGCCGGTGACGAAAATATTCGAAGGTTTTAGATCGAGGTGAATGACACCAGCATCATGGACAAAACGGAGACCCTGGGATTTTGATCGTTAGATACCAAGGGAACCGAACAGCAGTAATTATTACTTACGTTGCTCAGATCGACAAGGATCTTCCATACCCTGTCTTCGCTGAGCTTCCGATACGCATTGCCGAACGTCTCCAAAAATTGTTGCAGATTTCCCGAGGTGCAAAGCTCGGTTTGAATGTACAGCACGTCATTTTCTTCCCAGCTGTCCATGTAAGCCAAGACGTTGGGATGACAATTCCCCTCATATGAGCCACAAGTAGCCGCAACATCCGTCAGATGCCGCAAAACTTGCACCTCCTCTTGCAATCGCAGTCTATAAAAATAGAAGGATCAATGTCAATTTCTTAGCCCTGAACGGCTATCCCCAGTCACGTACCGGTGCCGGGGACCTTCAACGCGCTTCGATTGTTTAACCGCGTAGATATCACTGTCGTTACCGTCTTTGCACCGGACTTTGATGACTTTGCCAAACTCTCCACTTCCAATTTCACTGTCCACTACAAAGTCTCGTTCAAATCGACTTGTCGGTGGGTCTTCGGTAAAAGTCTGGGATTCTTGATACGCTCGTGAGCGGTCGATCGTTTGAAGGCGCCGCGATGATGCTATGCTTGGCGAGTTAAGCGTGCCGGTGGAGCTGCTTGAAGAGTTTGACGCGGTTCGCGTCATTGACAGCTTGAACGCATCCTTTTGTAGCGGGGACAACTGTGAGGCGAAGCTGGACACTCTCGATTCTATCGTGTGGTTAGACGATTATTACCTAACGCGATTGTGGACTAACTAACCTTTGACTTTCGGTCTTGTTGGTGTCCCTGAAGAGGAAAACGATTCGCTGCCGCTTGAAAATGCCCCACTACTGCTACGTCGCATAAGCCATCGAGTGCGCAAGGTTTGTGGATTTCCCTCATAGGGTCTCGATGCAGATGGTCGACCAATGCCGAGGCCCGCGTAATTTTCTCGCTTCCCTGGGCTGTAGTCGCCGTCGTCTTCCGAGTCCGTGTCAAAACTTAATGGCAGCTTCGCAGGCAAACTTTTACGGGGCCCATTGCCTTTCTTGGGCTCGAAATCGACGCGTGGTCCGACCTTGACTGCGACAGCACTCTGCCATGCACGCTGACCAGCTGGCAGATAAGTCTTCTTGACCTTCTTGACTGGTGTGCCAGGAACTCTCTTCTTCCCTTCTGGATTCTTAGAAGCAGCCGCAAGTGTGCGCATGATGAAGGCGTCGACATCGAGCCCTTCTTTGGAAATAGCGTCATCTGTGCCAGTAATAAAAATGCTTGGCCATTCAGAACCAGCTTCTGGCCCGGTTCCAGGTGTCACCAGGTTATCTTCGTTGTCCGAGTGTAGAGAACCGACACTTGTCGAAGTACCAGGCATCACGCTTAAATAATCCGTACCACCATCGTGCTCCTCGTCTAGCGCAATGCCGGAGTCACGGGGCTTGTACTTTGATTGCAATGTTGAATGTTTCATCTTCTTTGTTCTGGGTGAGGGTGTAACTTCCGTAACACTGAAAACAAAGGAAGAATCTTGCGGGCCGCTACCAAAAAACATATCTTCATCGTCATCATTCTGGTTGCGGAATTTCTGGGGCGAAGTAGCCGGTGGCGATGATTTTGGTGACGGCGATGGATTTCTCGTTTGAATGGTGGTCCATGCATTAAGATTGTTGTTGCTTGCTGCTCCCTGTCCACCAAAGCTGTGTCTTTTGGTCGTCTTGCGAGCGGCGCTTAGACTAGGTGGCGCAGATGACAATGAAGAGTTGGCCCTTGAGCGGCTTGCGGGGACAGAGTTGTTGGCTGGTGGAATAGCAGGCCCGAAGAAGAGGGTGGCAGAATCTTGACGAGTTATAGGTAGGTGCGATGTCATGGGTGGTACAGAAGTGATCTTTGGGGGGCAAGGACGTGTATTGTTGACACGACGCCTGGGTGCAGGAGAGCCTACATCTGATGAAGATGAACCAGAAGTTGTGCGCTTCCGGTTGTGAGGGGCCGATGGAAATGCGATGCCTGTATTCCTTTGTCTTTGTGGGTTTGTGGTCTGTGCGATAACCATGAATGGTATGAACTAGAATAAGAAACAAGGACCTACTTTTGTCGAAGATGAGGGTGAGCGGGCACTTTCCAGAAGTTCCGCTGACAGGGGCCGTCTCCGTGCTCTTCGTTTGATTATATGGCCGCCAGGCGAGATGGCCTCTGCAACCTCTAGCTTTCCTTTTCCTTTGCCTTTGCGAATAGATTTATCCTGTGACCCACAGAACAAATGATTGTCGGCGCCCATCTCACAACCCGAGTCATCCTGCATCACATCTAATTCTCCACCAGGTTCAACAAAGTCCGACAACTTGAGTCGTGTGAGAGTAGCTGTTTGTCGTTTGAGATGAGCATCTGTTTCGGCCTTTGATTGGGGGGTAGAAGCAACAAATTTCAGGCCCGGTAGAGGAGCAAGACGGTCGAGCATCATGAGGTCTGACGCAGAATCCTGACTCGCCCGCTTGCAAGATATCACAAGCGGAGTGAGGTTATGACGGCGGATGGGAGTAGATGTATGGGTAGTGGACTTTCGCTTGGTCCCAACACCAGAGCCGAAAGCGTCATGTGGGGCGGGCACAGAGTTGATTTGCTTGATAGAAAGGGCTGAACGGCTGGAAAAGCGATGTATCTGCTTGACGGGCGTGCGAAGGGGTTGTGAAGTGGAGGTAGGGAAGAAAGGGGAGTATGACGAGGACGAGGAGAGAAATATGGAACCGTCGTCGTCGTCTGAAGGAATAGGCTGTGGTTTTGTAGTATAGACAGTGTGGAGATGATGCGCCGGCGCAGGAGATTTGAAAGGAGACTGGAGAAAGAAGTCATCTGGATCGACGAGGGCAGGATTAAAGGGATTGGGAAAGAGTGGTTGCTGGCGGAGGGGTGAGGGTGTGAGCATTGGGGAATCGTAAGATGGAAGATCCGAGGTGGGCGAGACTCGTCGGGGAGGGGTGCAGTGACGAGAACGGTACGATGGGGACGTCCGGAGGGCAAGATAGTCCTTGGAGGGCGTAGAGGCAATCATGGATGGCGCACCTTGCTTCCGCAAGATATATAAAGTGTCTAAGCTTTTTCAAACAGTCAACAAAGTCACGTGGTCGCGTGTGTGTCCCCTGGTGACACGAGGCTCCCGACAATCACAAATTGCACATTGTTCTTCCTTCCCAACTTTTGTATTTCACTACTGAACAATGCCAATGTCCTTGTTGTCTTCATATATGTCCTTCGTCATCGCAACCACTGCTTTCAGTTGCCCAAATCTTCTAGTACCCTGGTCATAACGGAGCTCAATTTCGACTATCTGATCGGCTTTCTCCCCAACTCACCCAACGTTACCCTGTGTGTGCGTTCGAAAATTGTCGAACAAGTTCCTGGCTTCGACATCTCACATTTACTCAATACTTATTCGGATGGCACTGGATTTCCTCCCTTGTGCCTGAATACCTAGACAGTCATGGTTAGGTCAGGGTCAGCTCTTCAAAATTCAGAGAGAGCTGACGGAACGATAGCAGGAAGCAAAACCACCCATTTATTCAGACCTCGGAAGTACATTTCCACACAGGAGCGCTATAATGTCTCTGTAATGTCTCTGTATTGAATGGATCTGAGATACAGGAAGTTTCAGATGATGATACAGGTGTATGCAAACCCGCGGATGCTTTCGTTATTTTGATGTACAGAAGAGGATAAACAAATCCAAGTTTTGATCAAACATTACCGAACTTGACGGAAACAGATGTGAAGATGAATATCTTCGGTATCCGCTGGGGCAACAGGATAGCTTTATCTGTGATAAGGAGTGAAACATTGATATACATAGGATACATCCGAATGATGAAACGCCACGTCCTCCAACGTTTTTAGGACAGAAATGTGAAGAGTACCATGCCATCTTTAATGTATATGATGCGAGAGCGCAAGAGCGCAAGGTACAACAGGGAACGACTTGTAAATGAAATCAGGGTAGTTCATGCGTAGTGCCAAAAATGGAATACAGAGTGGCAGTTTTTTGATCGAAATAGTTGTCCTGAAACCTCTCTCAGACACAGATGTGAAGAGTGGCGCTAATTATCTTGACCCAGCAGCAACAGCGTTTAGGCGCAAGGAACAGGAAGGCACAACCCTGTACATGGAATCGGGTTCGTTCGTGATAGTGCCAAAAATGTGATACGCTGTACAGGCAACTCGAGATGTGATTCTCTTCCGAGCCTAGATAACTTGAGAGACCCCGAAAAGCAGTATCATCAAGAGATGTTCCAATCAGTTATTCATAATCGCATGGTCTTCACTGGCTGTGGTTGCGAGAAGTCCAATTGCGATTCGGAACCAAGTTTTCTCACAAACATCGCATCTTCACCGAGGTGTGATGCAATACAATTTTAGTTCGCTCGTGGCCAATGACCGCTGAGGCCTGAGCAAAAGATTATGGAAGTCGTGAAAAATGGTTGATTACGGTATCTTGAACCTTCGACTTGAACTCGGAGTTAGCATTCCTCCGCGCCCTACTTCACCGCAACTTATACAACCTGACGCTCAGCTAATGGACATCTCGTGAGCACTATGTCCTCGGCGCACAGTGCTCAGACTGATTTGACTGGAGCTCCATTCTTCAAGGTGGTTACCACCATCCCCTCACACGCTCATGGCAGGCAAAACAACAGCTTACCAAGTCGATGTTGATGTATCCAATATTCATTACGGACGACCCGGATGCCCGTGTTGAGATTCCGAGTCTCCCAGGCCAATGCAGGTGGGGAGTAAACAGGCTTGAGGAATTCCTTGGGCCGCTAGTGAAAAAGGGCTTGACAAGCGTCATCTTATTTGGAGTTCCTTTCAAATGCGTCAAGGTGTGTCCCCAGTACTTTTCGAAATATTTCTCATAAACAAACTCAAGTAGGACGCCCATGGTACCCCAGCGGACGATCCCGAGGGACCCGTAATTCTTGCAATTAAACGACTACGATCTCTCTTCCCAGACCTATATATCGCCGCTGACGTGTGTCTCTGTGAATACACAGACCATGGTCACTGTGGATATCTCAACGAAGATGGCACAATTGACAATACTGCCTCGGTCGCCCGCATCGCCCAGGTGGCCATTAACTATGCGAAAGCAGGTGCACACTGTGTTGCACCTAGTGATATGATGGATGGTCGTATCAAAGCTATCAAGCGGGGCTTGATCGATGCAGGGTACGGAAACAGATGTACGCTCATGGCTTATTCTGCCAAGTTTGCGAGTTCCCTATATGGGCCCTTCCGGTGTGTTTTGAATCTATTCAAGGAAAAATATGTTGACATCCCTTTTAGAGATGCAGCTGGAAGTGCTCCCTCTTTCGGAAATCGAAAATGCTACCAACTTCCTACAACAGGACGTGGTTTAGCCAGAAGGGCTATCGTAAGTTCTTTTCATTATTACTGCGGTTTATTCTGAACGGTTGCTTCTTTTTCAAGTTGAGGGACGTTCAGGAAGGTGCTGACGTTATTATGGTCAAACCTGCACTTCCCTATCTTGATATCATTGGCGATGCCGGGCAGCTTGCCAGTGACCATCCTATTGCGTGTTACCAAGTGAGCGGGGAGTTTGCAATGGTCCACGCTGGCGCTGCTGCTGGCGTGTATGATCTCAAAACGATGGCGTTCGAGACGGTGGAGAGCATGATTCGTGCCGGTACGGCTATCATGACAATTTATCATCAGAACGCTCACTCACAATATTTTGAAGGTGCTACCCTGATCTTGACCTACTTCACGCCAGATTTCCTAGACTGGTTGTAAAGATGGTGTAAAAAAGCTTGTACTGTATTACGCTACGTCGCTAAGATACAAAAACAATCGAATTACGTGTTGAATAACTTGTTCCGTTGACCATCATGCCAGACCTACGTTTGGTCGTCTTTACTGCATTGGCTGTTCTCATAACCTCCGTGACTCTATATTCTGCCATCCATGACACATATCTCGACACATCCAATCCGCTCCTTACACACCTTCCACATCCTCTCTCGCAGACACATTACTTCGCGAGTAAAGGCAACTTCCTCAATGTTTACTTCATCAAGAAGGCATGGGCGTGGACCACCGCTGCATTTTTCCTCTCGTGGATGACAAGCCCTCCGTCCATCAGGACAAGAGAACGTGTTTTGAAATGGGTTGCCCACACGATCATGTGGATAGTCTTCACAGCCTGGTTTTTCGGCCCTGCCATTCTCGAACGCCTCATCGTGGCCTCGGGCGGTGAATGTATTCTTGCTTTGCCTTCCGGAGGCTCCATCACTGTTCCTGTCGAGCTATGTTTCACCAAATCCCATCTCTCGCCTTCGAGCCACCCCGAACTCTTCGACGCCGCATCATCTAGCTTCACGCTTCCTGTGGACTGGCGCGCTATCCCACGACTTCGAAGAGGGCACGATGTCTCCGGTCATGTTTTTCTCCTTACAATGGCAACGTTGTTCCTCACCGATCAGCTCCGATATTCGTTGCGCCTCGTGGAATATGGAGCATTACACGCCACTGCAGTTATCGCAAACGTCCACATGATTTTAATTTGGTTCTTCGCGACATTTACCACGTGCCTCTACTTCCATGCGCCTTTGGAGAAGATAACAGGTTTTAGTATGTGTTAACTACTTCTGGCCCGTGTTATATTTGGTTAATCACTCCCCAACTAGTTCTTGGTGCATCCTGCTTTGTAATTACTCTTCTTCCTGAGGTAGAAGCTGCAGAGAAGCGCAGAAAGGCCGAGAAGATGAAAGAGTCGAAGGAGAAATAGTCAGAAATCGATGGAGAAGCGATTTCGTCCTCAGTATCGTTTATTTAACCTCCGCAAGATTGGAATCTCATTATAGTGATGTACAAAGTTAATGCAGTGTCCAAATCTAATACCTTATAATCGTAATCTAAAACATCCATCGCCAATTGAGAAGAACCCAGAATAGTACAACAATTGAGAAAATGTTGACCCCATCTCTGAACGTCGTCCTGAGGATACGATGCCGTCTTGGGGTCCGCGTTTCCCCTCTGAGTAGCTCTACCACATCCTTCAATAAATCCAGACTGAAAGTAGGGACTGAGATACGCCTACGGCGGCCACGAAAGGTGAATGTCCAAGGGCATGACCCACTGTGGCGCGCAGAGGGCCTTGGACCTGGAGCTGATGTGAAATGAGGAATGAGGGTCTCTGAGCTAACCTTACGGTGTCCATGCGAAAAGTCCTCGTCTTCTAGTCTTCTGGAAGCTTCTTGGCTTGAAACATAGTGCGGAGGATACATTGCTTCATCATCATCATCGATATCATGTGGATAGTACATTGGAGGAGGAAGAGGAGAACCAACTGGCGTAGCGGGTCTTGACACACGAAAGGTGGGGTATCCAAGTGTGGTTGGCGTTCGCAGTGACGACGGAAGCATACTACGTGGAGTGCTGGGTACTGCTGGCGTGTATGGAGACCCGATGGCTGACTCTGGAGGAGTCTCCGGGGTATTTGAACCGCTACTGTGAGAAGATAATTTGAGAGGTTCAGACTGCAGTTTTCGACCATGGCGACGTCGTAGAAGAGAAAGGATGACAAGGGCAAACATTGTCAAAAGAAAGAACGGAAAATACACCCGGGAATAGATGCCATATTGGTCTGGAAGTGAGCATGGCGTGTCGAGGAATGACTTTTGGTTGGGGTCAGTGTCGGAATCGATTAACGAGATTAATTGGAAGCCAGGATGTCGGATATGCTTTGCCATTGAAAAAGATTTCACCGTGACTTCACGAACGTTTGCGCCAGTATAGCCTGTTTTGGTCTTTTTTGCAATATGTACATACTCGCAATAATCACGATCATCACCGCTATCGGGTAACATGAGTTCGCATTGACAAAAGTTAACATAATTATTGCTGACCTATAAACAGCGGCGGGCTGAAGAGACCGTAGTAAAAACGCCGTGGTCTGTTTGCCCAATGTATTTTGATAACCATGACCAACTCCCCGACGTATAGTTCCTTTTTCTCTCAAAGGTCCGCAGGAAGCCGAATCAGGTCGGGCCAGAGGTATATGGCTAAGTAGGATGAGAGGTTTTACGTCTGTTTCCTTGTTAACATACCATACGAAGAGTGACAACACCTTTACCTCGTTCAATGCTTTTTACGAAATCGGCCGTTCCACCGGGTAAAGGAATCCAATCATCAAAGCCAATGCCGCGTCCAGCACGTTGATAGTCCTCATCCACAAGTCCAGGTGCATCAATCAGTAAGAATGTATGGTTGCGGATAACGATCTGCTGATTGAAGGGTCCAAAAAGATTTGTATACTGACTACGTATTGCCTTGAATGACGACGGTAAAGTACCCATGCTATGAAGTCATCAGAAACTACCTGAGGATAACTTTTGGAAGACAGCCATACCCTACATCACTATTTCCAGGTATGTAGTAAACCGGGATAGACGGGTCGAGAGAGAATATGCTTTTGAACTTCTCAGCGTGGCTCTGGTATCTGTAACGCTTAGATTTTTTCCTGCCTTCATCTCGTTTACAACTCACTCGATCTCATCCTGTACGTTCTTCCCACTAGCCAACATGTCTCCCAGGAAGATGACGTTTTGGGGCCGCATACGAGTTGTGACATGCCAATTCTTTCTCAAGTTCAAGTCAAACATGAAACGCCGAAATCGACGAATGAGGGACATCCACCCATCATCCTTCTTAGGATATTGCACCTGAGGGTCGGACACTAACA
Source organism: Termitomyces heimii (assembly GCA_003313675.1). Classification (NCBI taxonomy): domain Eukaryota; kingdom Fungi; phylum Basidiomycota; class Agaricomycetes; order Agaricales; family Lyophyllaceae; genus Termitomyces; species Termitomyces heimii. Next base: position 32,781 of record QLON01002333.1, on the reverse strand, counting down.
AAACGCGCGTCGCTTTTTCTAATGTTTCTGAGATGAGCCACCTATAAGTTTGTACATAATGATTGGAATGTACCCGTTGAAGATATTTCAGGCCATCTGCAGGTAGAGAGGCTCCAATAGTAAACGCCCAAGTCTCCCCAGATAATCAGAACAATCCAGCAGAGACGAAAGAAATTGAGAGTGAGGGCGCGTGAATACAGATGGCTCGTAAATTGGGAATTGCGGCGCTCCACAGGGCGCATAGCCTTTTTGGTTTGCGTTGGCCCTGGCAGAGAAGTAGAGGTTCTGACCAACAGACACTGGCATGGGGACTGGTCACACGGTCACATGTAACAACTACCTCCGCAGAAGGTCGATCATGATCTCATGTCGGAGTGGATTTTGCTCTTCGTCCAGAGACTGAACCAGCCCGTAATACCAGAACCAAAGTTCATAAGGACTCGTTTTTACCCTATGCCAAGATGCCTTGTGGGATCCCTTCTTTGGCTTCGGCTTATCCTGAACCATTGGAGTGTGTCAGCGCCATTGCTGACTACCTAGGAGTTCTATATACAGTCGACCCCAATTACTTCCTCAAAACCAAGTGTGTGTCAGTTGATCCAAAAGCTTCGGGATGTCGACCTTGAGGGCTTAATTTTGAAATCCTTGTTCTTCCCCTCTGATCGGCCTACTTTTATGTTGTCGCTGAAACTCTTAGAATGAATCTCGACGTTGTCTGCATCCTCAAAATGGAAAAGCTCTTGGTATCTTGCATTTCCATCATAATCTGATCTTTGGATCAATGAACTCTACGCTCAGGGTGCTTCTGTAAGTTATTGTATTCTTTTCATTGTCTTTGATTAGGTTCGAATACTCAGTAATCTGGACACGAGAGCAAGGAGGGACCAATGGCTCCATCGGCTTCAGAGCCTCTTTCCTGCCCTATTAGTCGTTTCCACAATGCGGTACGGTCTTGTTTTCTTCGTCTCATGTAGTTCAATGTATCCCTGCAACTTACTTAAACAGTATGTCTTACATCTGCGCCTTTGTCAGTCATCATTTCCAGTCTTAAGAAGTTTTCTTAGTCGATCGTCCTTGTTACCTCCACTTTCCCGTGAAGCTCACCCGCTGACTTTTCGCTGCATGTCTAGTCTTAATACGTTCTGCGCAGGTTCCAGCATGGTTTCAAGTCGCTGTGTTGAATCGGCAACATTTCCAGACACGAAAGAGAGACGGTCTAATTTCTCTCCTTCCTACGCGACAAATGACGGAGTTCGTCATTTTGTAACGTTTTCTGCGTGAAAGCTTGCTGACATGTCAAATCTTTCAACGTCTCATAGTGCGAACAGTTCTTGGTGCAGGTACATCAACAGGATAGAAGTAGCAATCGCCTGCTAGTTCCTTCTGCTAGTCTGGCTAGTGAGGTCGACAACTATTTTACTACATCTCGACACCTTACCTACCCACATTGATGAAACATATTCACTAATTCAATTCACTACTGCCGAAGTCAGTAGACTAGTTCACCGAGGAGCTTGGTCCGTATCTACTATTACTTTGTTGTGTATTAACATCCTTCATGCACTTCGGTATTATCATCTCCTTTGTTTTGAGCTGAGATAAAAATGCTCTTCGACCTTAAAGGTACTGACAGACAGGAAATCAAGAGTAACCTGCATACTGGACCTATCCTCCCAAGACCAGGTCTCATCCGAAAAGGGAATAAAAGATTCTTGCGCAACTACTCCCAATCACTGTCCCCATCAGACGAGTCTTTCGATTCGCCTGGTTGAGCGACACCCGCTTTCTGTTTTCCCTTGGGGCTTACATTTCCCGAAGAAACTAAATCATACTCCTCACCACTATCCTGGGCGATGGACGACGATGCCGCTGGCGGTAAATCAGATTTGGTAGCTTGTTTGTCTAGAGTCGTGTTCACGGTAGGAGGAGGCGGGGTGGTTGATTCATGGGCTGCTGTAGTCGACGACGTTTCAGGGACACCTGTTTCTTCGTCGTCATCCTCCCAACTGAAATCTTCATCTTCTTCGAGTGTACCTGGAGGAAGATGATTGAAACCTTAAGTGTCTTAAAGTAAGCTGACACGCATACCTTCTAGAAGCTTCTTCCGTTTCTGCTCCTCAGAACGGATTTGATGAGTACGAAAGAAGTATCGCGTCCAAAATTCTCCTTCATTGAGTTCCGAAGGCACTAGTTCGAATTATGTGAAAAACAGAAACCGATGGGTAGAAGCAATGCATCACACCTAACACATCTTTTGTCTTCCTCAAAGCTCCACCGGCTCCAGCTTCATCGAGAACTTTCTCAATTGTATCAGACCAATGCTTTCCTGAGATACCTCCCTCTTGCGAGTCTATCTCAGAAGCAACCCAAGACGGATAGTGTTCTCCACTGTCAACAGCAGGATCACGCCTAAGAATTACGGGATCATGCGTCAGACGTCTGAACAAAGTCTCTGCACGAGTGGCAACGGCCTCCTGTGCATCAGCACGACGTCGGGACTTTGACGTGTTGGTTGAGGGCATGGCGTCTGAGGGTTCTAATGGAAGTGACCACATGTCCGATCCGTCCCAGACGAGTCCATTGCCTGAGGGCTCTCCACTAGATCCAACTTCCTCGGGAGGCAAAATTTTGACTGCGTCTCGTAGAACTACGCTCGCTTCCTTTATAGCTTCCCGAAAGAGAGCTTCGCTCTTGTGCGCATACTCCTCTGCCTGGACACGGGTTATCCCTTGGACACGCTGGAATTCGGTCAGAAAGTTGGCGCGAAGTTGAGGGAGATCAATGTTTTCTGATGCATGTTTAAGAGACTCCGGTATTTGATTACGAACGGTATCTATAAGATTTGGAGGCAGTGCAGATTGAAGACGCGAGACTAGCGACGAAGTAGAAGTGGAAGCGGCTGATGTTTCCTCGCTCGCAGAAGGTACAGATTCGTTCTCCGATTCACGAGCTGCAACAAAACCAGGATCGGTATTTACCGCTTGTGCCGCAGCCGTAGAGGTGGATGCAGCTGATTGCGCAGCAGGATCACTAGTGAGCTTCGTTAATTCCTTCTGAGCTTGTGTCACTACGTCGCTCAGATCCTTTCGTGCAGTTTCAAGAACACTCTGACTCTGCAGAATTCCGTTGACATCGTGATGAGTATCTTGTCAGTGGGTGATATAGTTTGAAAAACTTGCCTGCTTCTTGAACCCTCCCCAGAATCTACCGAGATGCCCCATGACCTCAGATACCTCATCATTTAGGTTTTGTTCTGCTGGCCGAGATGTTGAACTTTGGCCAGCAATATCGTATGTATCCAGGAAGTTCATGTCGAAGTTCACCTCATAAGCAAATCTGCATGGACTTATTTGGTAACGGACAGGTCTTGTGACGTCAATGATGGTTCAAATTTGTTATTTGGGAAGAAGTAATGATGTACAACAAGAACATAGCATAACGAGGAGACTCTCAAACATAGTTCAGGCCTGAACCGCAATCCTAGGCGAGGCCAAAGGTTCAACAAACGAATCAGCTGGGATCGACTTCGCGGACTTCTCGGACACAAGACTGGGGTTCTTCAGCTTGTGGGCTTTACACTCCAAGACGAAGTCCGTAAACATCTGTGAAAACATTTTATACAAGCGAATCAACGACACAATGGAACCGTACCTCAATGGTATCTAGAGGACCGCCTGCACTTTCGGGATGGAATTGAACACCCCAAACTTTTTTGCCGGACTCATCTGTGGACTTGATGCCTTCAACGGACGAATCATTGCAGTTGATGAAGAAGGGTTCCCATCCTTCAGGGAAAGGGTCCTCTAGCTTCAAAGCATATTGATGATTTTGACTAATATCTTCGTCAGTAGAAGTAAAACCAAGACCAAGCTCATCTATATACCTTGTCACATAGACTCGGCCAGCCTTGATAGATCCAGATGAGGCCAAGGCGAGGACGGGTTGATTGTGTCCACGATTACCAAAAGTCATCCGATATGCATCTAATCCAGCAGCCATTCCAATGATCTGGTGACCCATACAAATACCGAACACTGGTTTCGTCCATTCCTGAAGAGTACGACGAAGTTTGAGGGCAGCTTCCATACAATGGGTAGGATCACCGGGACCATTGGTCAAGAACAAGCCATCGTACTGATCCCTGACTGCATTGAAATCGTAGTTCCAGGGCAGTACAGTGACAGCAGCATCCCGACGGACCAAAGAACGCAAGATATTGGCCTTGGCTCCGAAATCAAGAACAGCAATCTTCACGGAGCCGCTAGGGTTCAACTCGTACGGCTGCTTGGTCGAAACCTGGTCAACGAGGTTTTCCTTAGAGGGATCCCAGTATTCTTCCGCTGTAGGGGCAGGTGCGGAAGTCTCGTCTCCGACGGCCACACGGCCAAGGGTTGTCCCTTGATCACGAAGCAGCCTAGTAATGGCACGAGTGTCGACTCCGGTGATGGCAGGGACGCCATGACGTTGGCACCATGAAGCAAGGGACTCGACGGCAGTGTAGTGGGAAAATTTCTCGGCGACGTCTCCTACGATGACTGCGGAACATTGGATGTTTTGTGATTCAAGAACAACACCAACATCTTGACTGTCGAAAGGCGCCTTGTTATGTGGTACCCCGTAATTGCCGATGAGCGGTGTTGTGAAGACCAAAATTTGACCACGATACGAGGGGTCCGTCATGGATTCAGTGTCTGGGAAAGATATTAGAATTAGACCGGAACACCCATTGTAGATGGAGAACGCACATGATGTGATGGAAGTCGAGAAGACGGTCTCTCCATAGATACTCTTGTGAGCACCAAAGGATCGTCCATGGAAAGATTGGCCAGTTTTGAGATGTAATGTAGCAGGAACGCTTGTTATAGGACCAGACTGAGTAGCCAGTCCTCGACTGAGGCGGGGGATGCGGATGAATTGACGGCCGAACATTTTTGAGAGAAACCTGGTTAGCTGTTTATTGACTAGGAAGGGTGTATACGAGGTCACTGAGGTAGCTGAACAGGAGAATGAGAAGGAAGTGCAAAAGGATGCATACATATACATACTCGTCTCGTGTGCTGGCTGTGAAAAGCATTCACTTCTTTTGCAGAACTGAAGAGTTTGTGTCCAAGCCGAGCGGGAAAAAATTTGAGTCAAGTGGTTTAAATTTTGGTCCACGTGAAAGGGCACTAATTATATAACCATGAAGCTCCGCGATTGCCAAGGGCAGCCCATCAAAATATAAATATATATCCTACTTCCTTTTATTCCCTGCCATCCTAGATTTCGGTATGTGCGACTCTTCTCGTGCATCTGAATTGTCAGAGTCAGACTCTGATTCCGATTCGATTTCATCTTTCCTCCCATACATGTCTGTGGTCTTCCGTGCCGCCGTGGAAGAGCGAGTTGCTCGTAAATTGGTTTGTGTCGAAAGAAAACCATGATCACTAGTAATGTCTGTCAGCCGTCGATACCTTGTATTCTGGCTTTGCTTAAGTTTGTCCCCTGATTTGGCCGAAACTGATTTGGCGACTTTATTGTTCTTGTCTGATTTTTGACGAAATTCCTCCTGAGATTCAGCGTTCAACTGAGAATACGGGAATGACAGCAAGCTTTCCGATTGAATGAATAGAGGATCTTCAGCCGGACCATCCTGTGAACCTTTGTTCTTGTTGTAATTGTCATCGTCCACGTGGTAGTTATGGGAAGGGCTGCTAGGCTCAAGCTCATCAACCATCATAGTTGCGTCAGCGTCCAATAGAGGGGACGATGGCCTGAGCGTAGCCCAAGTATCTAAGGACAAAACATCTTCAGACGTTGAGGCAACGTTGAGATCTTTGGTCGATTGGGATGCAGGAAGAATCAATCGACTTTGTCTTCCTGGGTTTGCCGAAGAGACAGGTGGCGTCATTGGCACAAGCGTGTTCCGACGCGTCGCAGCTCTGGTTCTTCGCGCAACACTATCTTGGACACTCTGGCTGGCTTGAGTGGACTGGATGCGAGGTGTATGTGTCACTGTCTGTGTCTCCAGATTTTTCTCATTGGTGGGAGTTTTCCCACTTCGAGTTTTCATACGCTGGATGATCCCAGCTGGCTTAGCCTCGTCACGAGTATCGTGGGCTGAAGGAGAGCCATGCAAGCTGGTCAGTGGAGTCGACACGAGGGGTTGGGTAGCAGATGGTCCGACGGGAAGGACTAATGAGGAAGTACGACTGAGTGGCGTAGCCCCGGCTGTATTGACCAAATCTGCACGACGGGAACTTGGCGCCAAGGACTGAGCGGTCTCTGTTGCAAGGTCCGATGAAGTACTTTGTGGAGCGGCAGCAGAATTCATTATAGCAGTATCCATCTCTAACGCGATACCAAAGGCAACATCAGCAGAACGGTCGACCTCTTCTGACTCTCCCGTCCGATCTACAACTTGAAACGATATATGATCCGTCCCGGAACTAGGAGTGTGCTGTCCGGGATCATCCTCCTCAGCAATAGACTGAGCATCGTCAAGGCCTGAGTCAGCTTCATCCGACGAATCCAAGATACCGCCAGATTTTCGAGGACGCCGATGTACTTCAGGCTCGTCCTCTTCCAGGACCTGGTTTTCTTCCTTGTCCTCTTCTTCATCTTCACTGCTGGCCGATGAATTCAAATCAGCAATCTGTGTAGCAGCAGAGACAGGTCCACGGATAAGATCTTCCAAATTCAGGTTCTCCAAGAATTTTGGGTCGTGAGAGATACTAAAGGTTTCGTTGGCATCATTGGGACTTTCACCGTCTGACGAGCTTTCAGAGGTATCACTTGTTTCGGTCGTTTGGGTAGTCAACTTTTTGGCGTGCGAATGGACATCATTATTTGAGCGAACAGAGATATCTCCGACTAGCCTGTTAGCAACAACTGGAGCCGATTTCTGCAGCTGGGTATCATGTGGCGGTTCTACATCATTTTTTGAAGTCTCTTCAGCCAGTCGGAGAAGCTCGCGCAGTTCCGATATGATATCTGTTCGGTTGCTTTGTTCATCGTCAGATGCCTCTTGAAGTTCAAGAAGACGTTGTCGCAAAGACTCGGGACCTCCCAAGACTAGAGGGCATGTCGTTCTTTCGTGCAGAGGTGATAACAGACAGAGGGGGCAAGTTGACATCGGCTTAGGGCAGTCCATCCCCGATGGAGACTTCGAATGCTCAGCAGCACTCTCTAACGGCTCTACGCTATCATTAGGTGATGTTAGATCGGGACGAGATGAGTCAGAAGATTGAGGAGTCAGGTTCTTTGGTTCCTTTTTCTTCTTTGATTTTGAGGATGAAGAAATGTCGCCCTGTTTCGTAGTTGAGGTGGCGTTCACAGAAGCTGTTGCTACTGCTGCTCGCTTAGCTGCGAGAACCTTCGCAAAGATAGCATTTACATCAGCCTCTGCAGCCTTGCGTTCGTCTGGAGTGAGTTTGCTTGGTTCTTTCCTCGACTTTTTCGCATTGACTAGATCCAGATATTGATGAATTTGATCAGAATGACGACGTGAACCGCGTACTGGTCGATTTATCCGAAATCCCTCCCCTCTCTTGCACACGGCGGAGTTTTACTTCATTTTTCTCTACTGGTTGAGTATCCAGGTGCACTGAAAACCCAGTTAGGTTGACACGGGAATGATTTACATCGCGCACTTTCTGTCGTAGTGTTTGCTGGCAATGAAGAAGATGCCTCGTTGGCTACTGTAGTTGATATCAAGTGAGGGAAAGGAACAGCGAATGAATTCGTACAATCCACTTCAACAGGCTGTTCAGATTTGCTTCGCTTCTCTGGGCTCGACTGAGTAAAAAAGTAAAAAATAACAAGATGGCTTTCGTACCTTTATGTTTCTCGTGGGACTTCCCAGGCTTGGTAGATGATTTGCCCGTCTCTTGTAATCAATAAATTAAGCTTTTATGTTGGACTATAATTTCTAGCATACCAGGTTTTGATGAAACGGGGATGGTAGACTCTTTGGCCCCTTGCACACCAGAGGGGACACTGTTATCATTATCATGAGCTTGTTTTCCTTCAGAGATAGTCTCGATTGAAGACGACGATTTTGGCAAAATACCCTCGCCTTGAGTCTTTTGTTTCTTCTTTTTTGCTTTTTTCTCGGCCTCTCTGACAGTATCTTCGACTTGTATTGATGCCATTATTACATCTTCGCCCGCACGATTCGGCACGCTCGTCGACGGACGGGCCATGTCAGGCGCACTCTTTCTCATCGCATCGGCCTTGGTAACAGATTCACCATCAGGAGCTTTGTCGTCCTTTCTCTTCTTCTTTGGTTGCTCGCCACTAGGGTCAGATGAAGCCTCGAGGGCCTGCACAGCGATGTTTCCGTCCTCTTCATTCACTCTTTCGCGTGCTAGGGATATCGACTGCGCTTCACCAGTACCAATATTGCTAGGACCAGTCTTCCTCTTCTTCTTTAGCGGTTCGCTACCAGCATCGAGCGGAGTTGCCGAGATCCGTCCAGCTTTATCCCTGTCCTTCGAAATTGACTGTTGGGATTGTTGTCGGTCATTTCTCTCAGAAGTGGCTCCTTTGTTGTTACGTTTTTTTTTCTTCCTTTTCGACGACGTCTGGCAACCGGGGCTACTAGTGACACTAGAGAACAGATGCTGTATGCTGTGCTTTACCACTGGAGTGGCAAGTGGTTTTCTGACTTGGTGCTCAATCACGGTGACTTGGATGTCCACAGAGTTCGTCGAGTGAGCGAGAGTATAGAACGCGTCAAAATCTTCATCTGGAACGGGACCATTGGAAGCTTTTTACTAACTCAATAGCCATGGGGCTTACCATCCTCAAGATCAACACTTTTCCCGTCACGGATTTGTGCAAGTAATATGGAAGTATGTGAATTCAAGCTCAATTTTCTCCTGACAACTTCTTTCATCTCAGCAAGGGAGTTCTCTGTTGCCAAGAGCAATTCAGAGTCGGGGTGTGTTTGATTTATGCGACGACTCTACCTTGGAACAATCTATCAAAAGTCCTTGTCAACGTGTGATATGAAATTCTGGGACAATCCGCATCGCGTTTTCTTTTTTTACTGTTCTCCATGAGGGTGTCGTCGCGTGGAAGAGTCGGACCAACGGCTAATAAGCTCTCTTTACCACGAAATCTAAAGCTGTTGGCAAATACAGATAAATAAGCATCTTCGAAAGAGTCCACCATGGCCGGGACTCATGGTACTTGTCTTCGCTACCCTCGAGTCTCGCAATTTCCGGCTAATTATGGTTTGAAGCTCCAGGATTCCACCCTCATCTCCCCGGGTTCAGATACACTTTCCTCGCGAAAGGTCTAGGAGCTACCATGTGGTTCTTCATATTCTATCGTGCAAGGTCGGGTTCGCGTTGTATATTTACGATTTATGTTATTTGACGTCTAATACAACAGGCAAGATGGCGGAAAACTATTGGTACGTATCAAGGACTTGATTAGTTTACCCATTACTGACGGACATTTCAGGGCAAGCATCCCTGGGACAGCCATGGGGGACACGATTCACACCACGACCATCATTAATAGACTCGTCAATTCAAAACTACACTATTGTTAATTAGGTTGCTTTCGTTCCTAAGCCGCCCGCAAAAATACTCGAAGACTCCGTGAGTATACATAAGTATAGATCACGTTTCCGGCGTGAAAGATAGCCCGTCTTTCCTTTTGCAACTTTGCATGTACATCAAGAGTAGAGGCAATGAAAGGTCCAGTCATGATGAACAGACGGAATCTAAAGTAAATGAGTTGGTCGCACAAATCATATTAGTTGTGTAATGTTGTCATGTCTGTTATGAACCACCGTGTTGTCAACGGACTTCGCTTTTTCTGGGTCATAGTCACTCTCTGGTACGAACTTGGCGTGTTTTTTCAGAGTGTTAGTTCTTGTAAATGGCCAGATGCCATCCTGCAATCGGTATGTGTACCCTTACGCAATGTAGGACATCCATGAACATCTGACACCATACTTGAGGCGTACCCCGGCGCCGCCCATACGCCAGCCCATATTCTCCTTGTGGCGGATCCCCAAATCCTTGACCACCGTTCCTATCCTGAACGAGGTCCATTTCTAGCATATTTGTCGCGACTGGTGGTTGACCTTAACCTTCGGAAGGCTTGGTGGGCTGCCGTTCGAAAACAGCCAGATGTTGTCGTTTTCTTGGGGGACATGATGGACGGAGGGAGAATTGATATGCCAGACGAGGAGTGAGTGTTTCAGGCGCTGTCTTGTGCTCACCGTTGATAATTCTCAAGGTATGAAGGTTACTACCAGAGATTCAAGGATATTTTCCGTCTTCCTTTGGGTATTCCGACGTACTTCATCCCTGGAAACCATGATGTCGGGTACGTGTCCTTCGTATGATGAATTCCAATGACTTTGACCTTATACGTCGAGATGCAGGCTTCGAACCTCGTCATTATTCTCCCCGCATGCTCATTCCCGATATCAATCTCATTTCGGGCCCCCCAACTCTCGGATTCTTGTTGCGAACCACACTATCCTATTACTAGACGCTCCAAGCTTGATTGAAGAAGACGAACAACGTGTGCTTTCTGGATATTCGTACCAGAATTGGAAACCACGTTCTGGGGGACCAATTGAATTTATAAAGACGGCTGCTCAAGGTTGGCAATATTAGTGCCAACGTATCCTACGGTTTATACTGATGTAACTGTAGAAACTCAGGACTACCCGATTGTACTTATGAGTCATATACCACTTGCTCGGGATTCTTTTGATTGTGGTCCACTGAGAGAAAAGGGCACAATACGACCCGGTGCCGCACTTGGTTATCAGAACACCCTTGGAATGGAAGCAACTGCGTTCCTCCTTGAGACTTTGCGTCCCTCAGTCATTTTCAGGTATGCTTACGTCCAACCCTAAGTGAATCCTTGACTCAACGCACGATTCATGCTAATAGTGGTGACGACCATGATTATTGTGAAAATTACCACACATATCGCAGGGCAGGTGCTGTTACTCAAGTCGTTCGAGAGATATCTGTCAAATCTCTCTCGATGGCCATGGGTATTAAGCGACCAGGTTTTCAACTCTTGTCTCTTACCTCTCCCAGCCGTGTAAAAAATTCAGACGATAACCAGAAAACGTTTGCAGATGTGCCTTGTTTTCTTCCTGATCAGATATCTATCTACCTCTCGAAATATATCCCCCTCTTACTTGTGTCTCTTTTCATCGTTTTTGGATCGAATACACTTCGAGTACATAGGTCTCCGCCCAAGCGGAGTCGAAGATATTCATGTCCTCGCCACGCATCAAAAAATAGTCGATATGGAACGGCATTGCTTCCCCAGCCTGCGTCCACTCGGAGCCCCAACTCTGGTCCAAAGCGCCATTCACCATCTTCTTTCGTCCTTTTCGGACGACGGCGCCGCGTTATGTGCTTAGAGTTACTGCGGCGTTGCCTGACCTTGAGCTGCACTCGGAGAAGATTTGATTCTGAAGGTTTATGGGCTGGTTTCTTACGGGATGCCCGAGACGTGGCAGTCTTCCCTCTGACTGTCTTTATTGCAATTTCATTTTGGATTACGATCACATAACTTGGAGACTAAACCGCATTCGTATCGGCCATCAGATGTCCTCGATGTCTTACACCCCCATCTTCAAAGAGCCTTGCTTTTTGACGTCTTCCGTCCGCTTGATACTAGACTCATACAGATGATCTGGTGATCAAGAACAAGCAGCACAAGTGTCCTCGTGTTTCAAACCTTGTTGTCACACCTTCTCAGAACAAATTGAAAGGGGTAATGGTTGACGAATCTATTATGCCAACGCTACGCCCAAGTGTACTTTGATTCCCAGCCCGGCACCTTCGTAGCACAATAGACGTAATTCTAGGTTATCTTGGTCATTTGAATTTGCCTTTCTGCCTTGTCAAATTCATCTATTCAACTTGTCTGTACGTTACCATACATTGGAGAAACCTCTGTTTCTTGTGGAATAGAATGAACCACGAAACGTATCGAGCATGCGTCGAACTCGTGCTCCGCAGAAATAGATTCTAGAGTTTGTCTCATAACAGGAGATGTCGGTTACAAGGATGAATGTTCGAACTGTGGATAAGTGGAGAACTGATCATTCTTATGCTTAATTGGGTTTCTCTTGCTTTCATGACGTCCATTCAGAACTACATGGCCCGGCTGCGTTACCTCCAGTTGTTGGGCTGCTCTGTTGCCAATCTGTCAATCAGAAACCATAGCTGACGGCCGCAATTCAGTGTAAACGGCGAAGAACGTTTTGAGTGTTGCGTGATAGGCACAGGAGAGTATGGGTCCTTCCACCAGCAGGGAGCCTGGATGACACGTTTCAAAGCGATATCTATAGCTGGGGCAGATTTGACTGGAAGCGTGCTCGCCAAGGTAAAGCAGGTCCAAAAGACAGGAATATATTCCGAGGGTGGCCGCAAAGGTCGGTCTTGGGAGGGAAATTGCTGATCGGCGGCTTATGTAGCCAGAGATACTTTTCATTGCACCTGTCAAGTCTGGCTATGTAACCTCGACAGGCGTGCCGGTCCTCAAGGAGTGTCAGGGAAGGAATTAGCACGGCCAGCCCTGCTCCTCGAGTTGAGACGCACATTTCGAACTGATGGGACAGATGACAAAGGATGGCAAACAAGACGGCTGGAGGGCCGCTGATAAGGGTTTGTACCGGGGAGAAGGCTCTCTGATTCCGATCTGGAGTGAACGGATGGATATATAAAAGACGGCATGGCATGGGGGAACGTTGGGATTTTTATGATGCAGGCACGTTTGTGGCCGCCTCGAGAACGTGGGGACGGCCGGCGTAAGTCTTGGGTTTGTGAGCCCATAAGCGAGGAACCCAGTTCGCTGGCAGCTCGCCTGATTCCGGAAGAACACCAACGTCATCACAGACAACGCGCGCCGCTGCCCCGCACACAGTCCGCGCCCCAGCTCATTTCCACAACAACAACCAAGCCGGTCCATATAAAGTCGGTTCGCTTTCCATCTCCAGTCCGTCCTCTCACCCGCACCAGCATGTCCGTCCTCAGTACCAACACTCGCGACCCCATATCCTCCAGAGTCCGTGGCACCAGCCACATCGACTTCAAGACCGCAACCACCGGCGTCGCCGCCAAGTCCATGCGCAATGAGATCAGCCGCCTCGTCGCCACCGTCGATGACCCCTCCACAAAGATGGTACGTCCCAATCCTCCTCCCCGTCCCCGATCTCACCGATCCCCAGGCTTTCGACACAGAAATGCAGTCCTTCTTCTTCCTCTTTACGCGCTACCTCGCTGAACGCGCAAAGAACCAGGATCTGTGGGTCCAGCCCTCTTCCGTCTCTCCCTCTGCTCACCTCAAACAGCGACTGGGATCGCATCAAGTCTCCAGCAGATGACCAGATCGTGCCCTATGCCAACCTCCCCAACCCCAGGGACCACTCCAACCTCAACAAGCTCGCAGTCCTCAAGGTCAACGGCGGCCTTGGCACCTCCATGGGTGTGTCCTGTCTTCCTATCATCGACAGCCTGTTGCTCACCATCTCCAGGCATGACCGGTGCAAAAAGCGCCCTCGAGGTCAAGGACGACATGACCTTCCTCGACCTCACCGTTCGACAGATCGAGCACCTCAACACCACCAACCGCGTCGACGTTCCTCTCATCCTCATGACGTCATTCAACACACACGAGGATACCCTCCGTATCATCAAGAAATACGCAAATCAACAACTCCGCATCACTACCTTTAATCAGTCTCGCTACCCCAGGATTCTCAAGGAAACTCTTCTTCCTTGCCCCAAGCGTGCCGATGACGACAAGAAGAACTGGTACCCTCCTGGCCACGGAGACCTTTACAATGCTCTTCTCCATTCTGGCGTCCTCGATCAGCTCTTGGCAGAGGGCAAGGAGTACCTCTTTGTCTCCAACTCTGACAATCTTGGTGCCGTGTATGTCCCTTTTACCTCACGTCGGTTCTCTCTAACATTCTCCTTCAGGGTTGACGAAAAGATTTTGCAACACATGATCGACTCTCAAGCAGAGTTCCTCATGGAAGTGACTGACAAGACCAAGGCTGACATCAAGGTATGCTAATTGTTCTATCTCGCTGCAATCTATCTCATTGTCCCTACCAGGGTGGTACCCTGATCGGTAAGCAATATCTTGCGTGTTTCTTTCAACAATATTCAAGGTTTTTGCAGATTACGAAGGATCTATCCGCCTTCTCGAAATTGCCCAAGTTCCGTCTGAACATGCTGAAGACTTCAAATCCGTCCGGAAGTTCAAGATTTTTAATACTAACAATTTGTGGATCAACCTGAAAGGTGTGTATTTTTTCCCGCTCGCCCCCGGTTTCCGGTTTCTCACTGTTCATGTCAGCCCTCAAGCACGTCATGGAGAACGAGGGAATGGAGTTGGAGATTATCATCAACCCCAAAAATACCGACGACGGTCAGTCTGTCATTCAGGTATGCCATCCCTTCATTCCAGGAGGGTCGGAGTTTTCATCTGCTATTCAGCTCGAAACTGCCGCTGGTGCTGCCATCAAACACTTTAAGAATGCTCACGGTATCAACGTTCCTCGGACACGTTTCTTGCCGGTGAAGAGTTGCTCGGATCTGCTTCTCATCAAGAGCGACATCTATTCGCTCTCGCATGGCCAGCTAGTCATCAACGAACAGAGGATGTTTGAGACTACTCCTGTCATCAAGCTCGGAGATCATTTCAAAAAGGTTATTCTATCTAACTATCTGGATAATCTAGACTTACCGATCGTCGCCTCAGATCCAACAATTCCAGAAGCGCTTCAAGAAAATACCCAAGATTTTGGAGTTGGATCATTTGACTGTCACTGGAGACGTCTACTTTGGACGCAATGTAACTCTTCGCGGAACTGTCATTATTGTTGCGAATGAGGGCCAAAGGATTGACATCCCTGATGGTTGCGTTTTGGAGAACAGTAAGTACACGCTGTGTCACTTGTCATGTTGAAATTCACTGCTCTCTCAGGACTGGTGTCCGGAAACTTGAACCTGATTGTAAGTCTCCGTTTCTTATCAATTGAAATAAAGATTTGCTGACAGACTTTGATCCCATCAGGAGTTGTGATGGACTTGTCGTTTCGTGCTCGTAGTTAGATTTGGACATTTTTGCCATGATAGATCAAAACTCAGTGATACCATTGACGCGATTCGCGACAACTTTTACTCTCTCGTACTAGTAGTGGCTATCTGTGTTCTGTCCATTGATTGACATAATCAGATTTTTTTGGAAAATTACTTCCCTCCAAATCTCAAAATGGCAAGCTATGTGGCGTAGACGGGTAGATGTGAATAAGTATATTCCGACAAGAATCGTAGTAATCATAGCCATTCGGAGATCAATCATACAATCTAAGAAAAAAACTCGATGAATATACTTGCACACAAGTAGCAGAATGGATAACGCCTGACAGTCATATTCAAGTTACCAAAAACCAGCTCTGATGATTAAAGCGTGTCAAAAACGGGTAAATTCTGAAACGTTCCATGCTTACTGTCTTCCAGAATGCATCCATCTGGGATCTCCAGACGCTGACCTTCATCTGCGACGACTTTATCCAAACCAGAATTGAGTCTGCGGTGGAAGCTCGAAGTGTTACAAACTCACTCGTGACATTCCCTCGTAGGGTAATATTGCGGCCGAAGTGCACATCTCCAGAGACAGTCAAATGTTCAATATCGATCAGAGAAGGGATATGCTTAAAGCGGGCCTGAAAATCATGTATCTAGCCAAGTTTGTCAGTTTCTTTTTTCTTTTGCTAACGAGACTTAAGCCAAAAAAAAACCCGCCTTTCGGAAGTGATTACCAAGCTTTACAACAGGTGTCGTATCGTAAGGCCTGTCCTTGCTTAAGACTGGCCGTCCGTCCTCAAGCGTGAAGAGGTTGCTTTTGAGAAGCAACAAGTCAGAGCAGCACTGGACGGGAGTGAACCGTGATCGGGGAACATTAATGCCGCGGGCTTTACTGAAATAGCGAATGGCAGCCCCGGCGGATGTTTCAAGCTATTGCAGGAAAATTAGAGTCACATAACGGTGGGCTGTCAATTGTATTTTGAAACTGAACCTGGAGAACAGAACGACCATCATCGGTCACTTTGGAGTTTCCAATGATGTCCAAGTCCATGCCGCCTTTTGCCATGATCTTTCTGAGTGCTATGGTGGCAGTGAACAAATCGTATCACAATATCCAGATGGTGAAAGAATACCGCGTAGATTGATCCAGAGATTGTTTGTATTGAAATGCTTGAATCGACGTGCTAAGCTTCCAGGTAAGATAGTATTGCGATACAGCAGAGAAGAAAAAAGAGCTGACCGGACGTAAAATCTTCAACATGATCAAGCGGAACCTGGCCAATTTCTAGAAGACGGATCGTGCCATCGTAGTCTTCAGAATAGTCTGGTCATAAAGCAGAATCAAGACAAAGATCGCATTCCCACACCTATCAGGGTTCCACTCTAACGATGAACTTTATCAGAGACATGACACACACAATTAATAGAGTTTATACACACCTCGATATCCCTCATGGTTTTTGCGGTAACTTCCATGATAAAGTCGGCCCTCGTATCAATCATGTGCTGCAGAATCCTTGAGTCCACACTATTTTAAGCACAATGTCGTCAGACGGCAGGAAGGATAGAATGAGTTTGTTTTGACTGACACGGCACCAAGATTATCACAATTGGAGACAAATAGGTACTCCTTGCCTTCCTTGATGAGACGATTCAGTTCACCAGAACGGTATAGTGTCGTGTAAAGGTCGCCATGACCCGGCGGGTACCAAGCCGCCTTATCATCTTGTCTATCTTTGGGACATGGCAAAAGACTATCTTTCATAAGCCTTGGATACTTGGACTGCATAAACGATTTGATGCGAACTTGCTTGCTACTTTTGTACTTCTGTGTTATGCGTAGGGTATCATCGTGGGTGTTGAAAGAAGTCATAAGAAGGAGAGGAATATCAACGCCGTGTTTGGTATTCAAAGTGGCTATCTGTTGTATAGCGAGGTCCAAGAATGTGAAGTCATTCTTGACCTTCAAAGCACTCTTCGCTCCGTCAAGTCCTGATGATAAGTGTTGGACGTTTATGGAAAGATTGATTGAAATAAGGGCCTACCCATAGAAGTTCCTAGGCCACCGTTAACTTTGAGGACAGCAAGCTTTTTGAGTAGCAAAGACTCATTCTTCGGTCGTGGTAACTGATCATAATCGCATATTCGATCCGTCGGTAGGGGATAAACCTTTTCCCAGTCGCTGCACGACGTGAGAGAAGGCGTTTAAGTAGCAAGAGAATACTAACAATTTCTGACTCGCTCCTGCGATGTACTTGTTGTATAATTCTGAGAACATCTGCATTTCGACAGCAAAAGCCTACATGCATTATTCAATGACTAGGACGAAAACACAGTGCATGGCAAAACCTTCTTCTCAGCAGGATCTGGCACAGAATCGATCAGCGCGCGGATCTCATTCATCATGCTTTGAGAGTTATCCTTTGTCGTTGACTGTCGGACATGCTTCATGGCACGGCGACGGATTTTGCGGAAAGGTCCTTGGATATACTTCAGATAGTGCATGATGGTGGAATGGAAAGAAGATAGTAGGTTTCCACGTTGCTCGCGCGAGGATAACTTGGCGCGAAAGCCGAGCTGCGCTGCCGACCATGCATCTTCAAGCTGGTCTGAATCATGGCTGGCGCATAAAAAAAGGACGCGTTACGTTATAGAAGGATTCGGACGAGCACCAAGTGAACATAGGACAACGTCATAGGTGGGTGGCTCCCAGAAGCTCATGTCGACTTGATACGCGAAGAAAACGACTCAGTGATGACCAAACACAAGGCAGGTTAGATCAGCAGAATGAAAATGATGCACTCATTGTCGGTTCGATGAAAGCCATATGGAAAATAAGTTGCTGCGATGTGACGTCCAATCGATCGAGCGTGAAGGAATATCGGTAATATAGATGGTTGAGGACAGGACTTCGATCTGTGGTTTCAGTGGGACCATCCAGAAGGATCAGACAGGGGCATTGTTGAGGTCATGAAATCGTCAGGAAATAAACGCCTGATTTTGGGGCGATATTGAACAATAGTCGGGATCTACGAAGGGTCAGGCATCTCAATCTAGAGCTTTTTTCTCTTCCTGTGGTTGCCTTCTTTGTGCGTTTACCGACTCGATCAAAGATTGGCGCCTTCAGTCACGTTACACGTTACGGACATTGCCGAGCTGAGATTGAAGTTGGCAAACCTTAATGTAAGATATCCACACAAAACTTACAGCACCCTCAAGACTCCCCAACCTCAAGACAGTCCGCCATGGGTCAGTGCTGTCTCTCCGTTACTCTGTAACCTTTCGTCCTGACAACTCATAGGTATCTCCCGCTCGTCTCGGCATAAACGCTCTGCAACTGGTGCTCAACGTGCCCATTACCGCAAGAAGAGAAAGTTCGAGCTCGGTCGTCAGCCCGCCAACACAAAACTCGGCCCCAAGCGTGTCCACACTGTCCGTGTGCGTGGTGGAAACCTCAAGTACCGTGCTCTCCGTCTTGAGTCAGGCAACTTTGCATGGGGATCTGAGCACACCACCAAGAAGACGAGAATAATCAGTGTTGTACGTCCTCTGTGTCCTGTGTTATCCTTTTCGATACCAATTTCTTGTAGGTGTACAATGCCTCTAACAATGAGCTTGTCCGTACAAACACCCTCGTCAAGAGCGCCATCATTCAGGTTGATGCTACCCCCTTCCGCCAGTGGTACGAGTCACACGTATGTCTTCACTAAACTTATCTACTTCGACCTCGATGTTTACTTCTCTTCCTAGTATGCTCAACCAGTGACCAAGAAGGGCAAGACACAAACTGCCTCGACTGATGCTACCGCGGAGCCCAAAAAGCTGTCCCACCATGCGCAGCGCAACCTCGATGAGAAGAAGAAGGGTTTGTCAATTTCATTGTCGTTTGTATACACGTCTGATTGGATTTCATGCAGATGCTAAGATTGACCCCCTCCTTGAGAGTCAGTTTGCTGCTGGCCGTCTCTACGCTGCCATCTCCAGCCGACCTGGACAGTCTGGTCGTGCTGATGGCTACATCCTTGAGGGCAAGGAGCTTGAGGTAGGAGTTGATGCTGTTCTTGAGGTTCCTTTCTGACCGTTTTCTAGTTCTACCTCAGGAAGATCAGGACCGGCAAGCAGAAGCATGCCCACGCTTAATTTTCTCTGTCGTGTTGTAGGCTCGTACCCAGATGTATTTGGCAAAATTCATGAGAACTTCTTGATCTCGACTAGTTAGTAAGGGTTGAACCATGCAGGTGGCCGGATGGGGGACCGGCAGATATCGAGAATGCATCGGACTAAATCTCTTTTCATCTTGTTGCGAGGAGGAAAAAACAGGTAAAAACTGTTCAAATTCATAGGTGGACGCGAAACAGCTAGAATGACAGAAACATGATAATTGTAAGAAACAGGTTGAGTTTGAAGTAAACGAGGTGTGAATAATAGTCATGAAATATGTATTCGATGCAGAAAATAGAGCAAGGCTATTCTCGTGTCATACATAGTACGATGTCTGCAAAAGATAACCGCTGTCTACAAGCGAAGGCTCGTGTCTGTTGCCAGAATGAAATATGGTATGCCATAGTATTGTGTAATTTCGAGGTATTACTGTGATAACTTAGTCGTAGCTAATCAATAAATCAATCCCAGCTGCAATTTCAGGTAGACTGTGAAAAGATATTGGATCAGAGGGGTGAATAATTCACGATATACCGGGTGAGGCAGAAATAAAGGCGAAGCATTTCGTCAGTCTCGGGTTCAGTATCCCAGTCAGGCCAGGAAGCCGTTGGTTTCTTAACTTCGAGTTCCATATAAAGATGCAGCGTCTAGTACAACGACGTAAGTTGCGGCGCTTGAGGAATCAGTAGAGGTGATCGTACAGAGAGATAAGTTTACGAGGTGGTTACTGAGATGAAACCTTCACGGTCGGGAAAGGATGAGTATTAGACAGCTGGACAGGAGCGCACTACTTGGGTGTTGCTTGTACAACTGATGTGATTGGGAATACAATCCAATGGAGGTCTCAGAATTCAGTATAAACATTCCTTGGGTCAAGTCCTGTG
Organism: Termitomyces heimii; assembly: GCA_003313675.1. Classification (NCBI taxonomy): domain Eukaryota; kingdom Fungi; phylum Basidiomycota; class Agaricomycetes; order Agaricales; family Lyophyllaceae; genus Termitomyces; species Termitomyces heimii. The sequence continues at coordinate 12,662 of QLON01002333.1, read as the reverse complement.
TTATTGCTCTGCGAAGGCCGATCTTCCGATGCAGAGATAACTTCGACACATGTTTGTTGTTGGAGAGAAGCTCTAATCATCTGAATCGGAGTTTCTAGGTGAATAGTTTCCTGTCCTGCATTACTGCGAGTTAGGACGAGGTCGACGTAATCAACCCCATTTACGATCAGGCGTGATTATTCCCACGCACTTCCTCCATTCTCTTGACTATGGTAGGAATGCCTCAATACGTTATAACTCCTTCTCACATCGTTATTCCAGCTCATATTCTCCGTGTTCAAGACTCTTACCGACCAACAAGTCACAGTCGAGCTCAAAAATGACCTTGCCATCACTGGTGTCTTGAAATCTGTTGACCAGTACGGCTCACAAACTTTTTCGCCTTATCTCTACGAATGTCAAAATTTTCCAGGTTTTTGAACATTCGGCTGGACAATATCAAAGTATCTGATGAGGCGAGGCACCCACACATGGCATGTTCAAAATTCTAGGCATACTCATCTCAACAAGTCTCTGATCCACTTTGCAGATGGCTGTCAAGAATTGTTTCATTCGTGGTTCTGTCGTCCGTTATGTACAGTTATCAGCAGATAGCGTTGACACGCAACTACTTGAAGATGCAACTCGAAGAGGTTAGTATATCTATCTATTGGGTGTTAAGCAGACGATGTAACCTTTCACATTGCAGAGGCTACAACACAAGCCAAACGGTGATACATAGGGTCCTATTATGCTACATAGATTATAAATTTGTGAGTTTGTTCTACGGATGTTAATGATAACATTAATCTGTCCATGGTTTATCAGCATCAGAGCTCGCGTAACAGCTTCATGAAGTATCAGGATTTCGCCACACTTTCACAGCGCCATCAGCACTTGATGTAAAGAACTCATTCGCGTCAGTTGGGTGGTATTCTGTCCACGTTATAACCTTTTGATGAGCTTTGGGAGGGGGGTTTGGAGGTAATATCTTCGCCTGTAAAAAGGTCAGGGTAGGTTCGGACATTTTCGAGAATAAATTACATCAAGAAGGTCCCAAGCCCAAATTTGTCCGTTTTCATCACCACAAATCACGTTCGCTTCATCATGGCTAAAACACGCGCGGCAGCGGTAGGATGTGTTTGAGTGCCCGACGAAATCATTCAGCATCTTGCCGGTTGATGCATCCATAAGGCGAATGTGAGAATCAAGGGTTGTTACCAAGACTGTCTGGCCGTCCTGAGTGGGCACGACAGACGTGACTGGATCTAGAAGGACGTCTGTTACGATGATAAAGAAATCCAACTATCGTTACTCACGGCCTATGTAATCAGATCGAAGCTCGCCTTTACGCAAGTCGTACGTTCGTACATGTCCGTCAACTGAGCCAGTTATGATTGTCGTTGATCCTATGTGAAGACTTTGAACCGCATCACGCGCCTCATCCAGTACTTGAATTGCTTGGCGGTTGATAGCTCTAAAAGGTTTCCGTGATGAAGTCATGGACACGGAACATTCTCATACCTGAGGTCCCATAATCTCACAGACGCGTCAAATGAACCTGAATAAAACTAAGGATTCCCTCGAGGAATACAACGAATGAGAGAGGAGACGGACCACTAGCGACAACTGTCGCGTCTTCGTTGAATTCTACCGTGTATATCTTACCCATATGGCCGGCTATTCGTCGTGTCGTGACACCTGTAGCTACATCCCAAAGAAATACGGAGCGATCACCTCCTGAGGATGCGAACTTGGCATTGTCATGAGATCTGGGAAATCTCGTCAGCAATCATTAGATTTCTTGGATGGAGACTGACACAGTAATGGAGAGAACTTCATAACCATGAGCCGCAAAGGTTTTGATTTCCCCACCATGACCAGCATTCCAGAGCCGGACCGTTCTGTCCTGGCCACCTGTTAGAATGTATTTCGCCGACCCTTTTGCATAACGGGCAACGTTGACTGGTCCCTTATGTCCATTGAGGATGACATGAACAGACTGAGGCGGTGGTTGAAGGGGAGCCATAAGACTGAGAATCCAAGGACATGTGATCACGAAGTCAAGATCGACCATCGAAACGAGGTTGTCCCTTCACACCAGATATGTCGAAACGGGCGCTGTCCCCCGGTTCGTTGCCTCCAGCAAAGCGCTTGCACACTACAGGCTCTCAGAGACCCACAGCGAGAACCACTTTCTCTTTCAATGATTCTCTCTATGACGAGCTTGTCCTTAGTATCTTCTCACATTTGTCTTGGGTTGATCTCTGCTCCGCACAAGCCACAAGCACCCATTGGTGTCGACTGGCTTGCGATAACACCCTTTGGAAGAATTTATATATCAAAGTCTTTGGACGCTCACGCCTCCGAGGTTCAAGAGGGTATGCCATACGATCTGATGGTCGAGAAGTTCGGCCGCTACCAGGTCGAATTAACTCGAAACAAGAGTCCATTTTGGATTGGAAATGGATGTTCCGTATAAGCTCCAATTGGAAGAGGGGTATGTGCCGGCATCACCTCAGTTTGTAGTCGAGAGGCTCTAGCTTATTAAAATTCTCAAGGTCGCTGTGTCATTGAAGAACTAGACAATGACCAACCAGCTCCAGCTTTAAATAATGATACATCCTCTCACTCCTCTTGCGAGACCCATGTCCTCCTTGCTGGGCCTTTGACGATTGTCGCTTCTTCGCTGTTTTCTCATCGTCCGGTGGTTAATATCTCAACTTCAGCCACAAACAAATACAGATTAACATGCGAATCAAGGAATGGAGGTGGCCCATGTCAAATTACTACATTTGCTATAGATCAATCTCCTCCACTCCATGGGCACTTAGGTCTAGCAGTCTTTTTGTCTGGTGGAGAATTCACAGTCTTCTCCATCAATCCTATGAATCTCTCTGCCTCGGTACGGAGACTCACGTATCTGCCAAGCAGAAGTCGATCTAGAGGGTCTCCTGTCGTCCAGGCAGTGTACCATCACCCTCTTCTCGTCACTCTGTCTCAGAACTTTACCTTGTCCCTGTACGATCTCTATGGCGACAATGTTGTGCTTACCCAGACCCTGACATCCTTCACATCTTATCTACCATCGTCCATTGTACTATCAGCATCTTCAACAACATATAAACTCGTTCTTGCATATGCAGTCCCCGTTTACCCTGCCCATTGGTCAATTGGAGCAACAGAGCTAATCATTTCAGATCCACGGTCAAGTTCTAAGAATTTTCGACACTCTCTGCATGATGAGGATCAAACGTTTTCGGGTTCTATTAGTGTGATATCTACGCGTACAACACGCGCGTTAGATGTTCCTTCAGGATTTTTTGACGATGAAAAGCTTCGCGCCCTCCGTGATCAGTATAGCCGCAAAGTTTCATGCATCACGGACACTCAGACAGATGGGAAATGGGTTGTTCTTGCACCCGCTGAAATCACTCCGCCTTCTACGGCCTCATCGTGCTCGTCAATCTCAGCAAATATCACCAATAAAGACACGTCGTTTCTTAACTCTTCGACGAGTTTGCAACTTTATCGTCTCTTTTTACCTCCTACCTCAAATTCTGTTGCAGCTCCACTAGCAAAACTAACGTTTGTAAGGAGTTTGCACGGACAGACTGGTCCAATAGCATCGTTAGCACTGGCTGATGGGCGCTGTGTCAGCCTCGGGTTGAACGGTAGCTTATGGGTGTGGGACCTAGAAACTAGCACGGGAGCTGAGGTATCTGGTTGTCGTTCTGACCAAATAATTGCTGGCCTCTCCTCTCCTACCCGCATGGTTGCCTTCGACGACAGAAGGATTATCACAACGAGAGGTTCCCGTGTTTTTGTATATAAATTCGACATCTGAAAGTAGACTGTTCCTCATGTGTGTTTATAGTTGTCAAATCGGTTTCCACACGTGCCTGAGATCATTTCAGGCTTACTTTACGTTAGTTTCGTCTTGTGAACCAGGCTTGTTCATCCCATGTATGTCACATCAGCACTTTTTTAGTCTAAGTCTGATCTCTACTTGCAACGGCCAGTATCAAGGACGAAACACCAGTTTCTCTAACTTTTCACTGACGCCACCAAACCACTCCCATTCCAGAATACTATAACTATGGACATCAGTATAGCCGCCCTTCATATCACTCCAGCACTCCCGTCTTCTTGCCTCCAGCGTTGCTCCTAGTACTTTCTCGAGCCATGAACACATGGGCAAATTGTCCGCTCCGGTCTCAAATGTTGCCCTGTGCATCTTGCGATCTTCAAACGCATGTTTTAACACTAGATAAAGAGCTTCCGTTGCATAGCCCTTTCGATGTAGATGAGGGGAGAGCAGAATGCCAATTTCGCAAGATTTATGTGTCTCGTCGACGTTGAATAAACCGGTATTTCCCTCATAATTGAACGAACCATCTTTGTCCTTGATGTGTATATGAAAGTCAACGATCGTCGGGTTATTCGCCCGATTTTCTCTCCTATCGCGCGCTTCGTCAGGTGTAACATGAGTGGGAAGAAATCGAAGGTAACGGAGGATTTCTGGATGCGACCGAAGCAAAGCGACAGCTTCATCGTCTACGGCTTGTGGCGGTACAAGTTGCATTCTACTAGTGGGAGAAATGAGTCCAGTGGTATGTTGAGGCATAGTGGGTTGAGCGACCAGAAAAAAGAGGCACAAAAAATAAATGTTATTTCAATAGTATTTATCTATGTTAGTAGTCGGTGATCCGAGTTCCGACGCGCTCGGGTTTTGACGAATTATTGAGCTTGGATAGATGAGCCACCTTGGTGCCTGAGACCAAAAATTTGCACGAGATCTAACACAAAATACTCGATTAGCCGTGCTACATTTATTAAGAGGAAATACAGGGACCTTGCAACCTCGCTTCTCTCTGTTGCCGTTGGGTCTCGGTGCGCTTAATACCAGAAAATGCCTGAACAAAGCCAAATTGTCAATCAAGTATGATGGCAAGATGTTGGTTGAGACAATATGCCAACCTGCTGAATCAATTTCTTCTTCTTGTCTTGTATTTCCAGTACTTTAGACTCAACCGTGTTTTCGGCGACGAGTTGATATACGTGGACAGGTTTCTTCTGTCCGATTCTGTTCACTCGATCAATGGCTTGACTTTCGATCCCTTCCTGCAAAACAAATTAGAGAGCTCAGCCGATGAGCTTTAGAGTAGAGAGCGGTAACAAACCTGCCACCATCTGCGAGACGACAGAATCCGGTCAATTGACAATATTGAATGACAACATTGTACTTACGGATCCATACTATGATAATTCATTTCTCATATCAGGAATATTACAATCAAGGTCGAACAAACACATACAGGTATACGTTATTTGCCACTGGCACGAGCATGATCATGAGCTTTTGCGTGATTGAGCAGCAACACAAAAATTACACGCCTGTTAGATTTAGACCAACTGCTCCCTGTGAAACATTATTAGATGCACATCGGCAGAAAAGTTAATAATCCTGACTGATTTAAGAGAAAGTAACATCACTCTCGGGTTCGGGCTCTCGGGCGAACCTGAAAATTCTCTGCCTTTGCCTTTGAGGTTGGGTTGCTTTTTCTTGTTTTTCTTTCCAGAGAATGCACGCTCGTCGGCGTCATCGTCGATAAAATCATTATTATTGAAGGCGTAAGTGTCATAGTCCTCGTTATTGCTGGTGCTATGGTCGACCACTTCTGTGTTATCGTCTGTGATAGGGACAGAGAATCTTGCGATAGTTTCCTGTCGTCTTTTAGCAGACATTTGCCCATTGAACTGTACATAAGGAATGCTGTATAAGTTATTTTTAGTCATCAGACTTAGACTATGCATGAGACACCAAGATGGTAGGAACATACCCTTCAGCATCCAGAGTTTCAGCAATCTGTTCTTTTTTATTAGTATCAGAAACGAAACTCCAATTGAACATGTACCTTATCCAGGAACGATGTAAATTGCGAAAAGACAAGAGACTTTTCGGTGGATGGCGTCAGTCGCAAAAGATGTATGAGCTGATCTATCTTTGCTGACGATCCACCACGAATACCGCTTGTGTCAAGTTCCTCCTCCCTTCGAATCACAGCTTGCGTGAGGTCAGTGGGAGGAGGGGGCTCATATAAGTCACCCATGCCAATTGGACGGCGATCCTGAAGAGAAACATAAGCTGAGAATGATAACCAGTGCTTCGACATCGGTAACAAACCATTGGACACTTTGGATCTCGAAAGATAACTTCCGTGATACTGCCAAAGAGTTCATGACCACAGATACAAAAAAATGAGAGCGTGGCGTACCAAGGAAGGCAAAACAAATGACCACAACTTGTGATCCTAGCCTCACTGAGAACACTGAAGCAAATGGGACATTCTTCAAATTCTTCCAAGGCCCTAGCAAGGAGACCTCGCAGACGCGATATCTCCTCAGAAGTCAGTTTCTTTATTTGACGATCAGCTGTTTCTTCGACTACTCCTCGAGTCCTAAGGTCCTCCAAGTATCGAGGAGGAACAAGCCCCGGGTGCAATGCCAGTTGTCTCAAACGCGTCAGCATGCTCAGCACATTTGCTTGAGCCTTGGAAACGTTAGATATTGATTGCAACATATCGAACACTCACCACGGGATTTGTCCCACCTCTCATATATTGTTCGACACATCGCTTTGATACTTGCTCGACTTCATCATATAGAGTCTGCAAATGAGATGACTGTGAGTCAGTCCATCAATCATGGGAAGGCAAGACATTACTTACTCTCGCTTCATCGGTCAATGTTACGGGGACAAGAATCATTTCTACCTGATATGAACGTACAGAAATCATTTGAAGATAATTATAATGAAACCCACGGGAGGTAGAGGGATAAGAGCATTTCCTGAACTGTCTTGCATCTGGGACATAGAGACTGAAGTCAAGAAAAGTATGAGACCATGTGAACTTACTTCTTTCGTCCTACGGATACAGATATGGCTCATGAGTGCCTCGTCAGCCAGTGAGCAACAACAAAGTCTGTGTGATATATGACAATAAGGACGTACTCGAAGTAGCTCGGCACCCATTGGATCCCCGTCTTTCAACGGACGCAAAAGCAGCCTCTTAAAGAATTCCTCGTTGTCCAGGGGACGACAGATTTGAAGGAAAGTCAATATTGTTCCAAGATCCTAATATATTCATATATCATTGAAGAGAGAAATGCTGGGTAATTCAGGATCAAGAGTACCTTAGGCGAGTTAATCTACAATACAACAACCAATGTTAATGCAAAGAGGGGGAAATATAGCTTGTGTCCCTTACAATCGGTGTTCCTGTGAGTACCCACCGTCTTTGAGCTTTCAAAGCGCAGACGGCCCTCGCCATTTTTGTCTTAGAATTACGTATAGTATGACCTTCATCCAAAATGATTCTCTGCACATTGACAATTAGTACGTCAAGACCAAAATATTACACGATGAGAATTACCTTCCATGATAGATCAAAAAGAGATCGCTCAACTTTCCTCTTCTTCCGACCTTGCTCCTTCGCTGTTTCAGAAAATTCGCTCAAAACAGTATGGTACGTCGTGATAACAACATCATATTTGGTCAGCTCCTCGGCACTCAGGGAGCGTGTGGTATTGTAATAGACACAAACCGAAAGTGATCCTTCGGTACAGTGGTCATAAATTTGTTTCTCCCAGTTGGATAAGACCGAAAGCGGAGAAACTTTTAAGGAGATCAGCATGCCGTTTCGTTTGATCAGGTCGAATTGACGGATACCAATTAAAGTAGCGTTTGAAAAATCACGTGGAACGTCATTTTTTGTGGTTAAAATGAGGGCCAGCATTGTTAGTGTTTTACCCTCAATGTAAATTCATCAGCCTTTTCATTTCCGTTTGCCGTGCTATATGACAAACTCACAAGTCCCTAGCATGTTTGAACATTGTGATCAACCATTGAATTGACAAACGGAGAAATTCTTACCATTGCATCAGCACACAGAGCGCCTCGTCCAAGTAAGGGTGCAGTCTCTTGAGGAGTCTTGGTGGCAACTTGAGAGATTGACTTCCACATCAGTTCTCAAACTACAATTGACGAGACTTACTGTTATAGTAGAAAGTCTATGCAACAATATAAAAGATACAATGATAGGTATAGATATATGTAGCAGCCTTACTTTGTTTCCGTTTTTCCGGAGTTGCCAGAATTGAACGGGTTTGTCAGAGTCCTTCGCGGGAAGAACAGGATGCTCCCGTTCTATGCACCATTGTAAAGCCTGGCTCTGGAGTGATGAAATCGTATTATTAACATGCAATATGGTCGAAGTTGGAAAGAACCTGGTGTTTCAAGAGATCAACCTGTAAATCTCCATTTTTGAGTCCAGGAGGATTCGGGTGTAGAGGAAGGTTAAGTATATCTTCTTTTGAACATAAGGTATCGAGAAGAGAGCTCCGTCGGCCTTCATCGTCTACTTTTTCCAGAGTGTTTAGCATTTGTTTGAGCTCAGTAGCCTTGCGCATAGCGTCTTCTTGCTTTCGTGTGGCTTCTCTCTGAGCAGCACATTGTTTTGATCCACCCGTACCAGGTCGTGTGCCAATGGAAGACGTTGCTCTAGATGCCTGGTTGTATGGCGTTGACATCGGGGCTGTTGCTGTTGAACGGGAAGATGTTGAGGCAGACTGTCGAGAAAAACCTCGCTGTCCAGGCGTTGCCCAGATCAAACGAGGTTCTAGGCTATCCCTTGCCGTCGAAGCACCGTAAATAAGAAGAGTTCTTCATATGGTGAATTAGAGAAAAGCAAAAAAAATGATATCTTGATTGACGTACATCGAAAGGGTATAACCCGCGCGCCCAGTAACTGAAGGATGGCTCAGAAAAAGCAAGCGCAAAGTAATGAGAGCATTTATAAAAAAACATACGATTGCCGTCAATCATTACACCCTCAACAGTAACAAGATGATTGTCAAGGAGCGGAGCTAACTTAGATGCAACCTTGCGGGGTAAATGGCCCACCTGAACCTGACCAATGTTTTTCACCTGAATAGCATTACTTGGTAATTGTGAGACGTAGAAAATAAGAGATTGAGGATACTACATACCTGTCATAGATGTTACCAGGCTCTCTAGTGAGCATCACTTGTTCACCAGGTCCTACTAGACCTACACGACGATCATTAGGAGGATAAAGGCACAGCCGAACAACTGACCTTTATAGTATTGTATTCCGACAACATTGGTATTCATCCGACAGTAGAGCTCGTCAACAATTTCCTCGTCAGCCACTTCTTCAACAGTTGCATCTTCCGCTAATTGTGTTGCACTGGGAAGCGTCAGAGTTCGAGATGACATATTTACAACTGCGCCCCCTTGTTCAGCTTTTCTCTTCTTCTGACTCTGCCGCTCGCTTGTAGTCGCTGAAGTAGGCACTGTTGTCTTGATTTTCGCGGAATGTGGGATATCTACAGGATCAATCCTACGGAGTGAGATAGCCAATCGTATTTTCTGTTGATCTTGAGGCCTGTAAATTAAAGTCCGTCCAGATTCCTCTCAATACTAGAATGTAGAAGCCCACAAAAGACTGTTGAAACCAGTCAAGCTCTCTATGGGAAAGGCAGCCAGCTCATTTAAAATATCTGGAGTCACACATCCCCTATATCATGCTGTATTAGTTATGCTCAAGTGTCGTGACTCGACGACTCGAACTGACCAATGTCTCCATTCAATCGTACCTCCGAAGTCACCTGCTGTTTCCAAACCATAACGAAGAGAGTCTACTTCCATTTGTGATCCCTTAAAATGGTGAACATCAGGTGCATTGCTCGTGCAAAGGGCCATGTACCTTGCATGGAGCAGGGCCGTGGCACTTTGCTCTGGTGCTCTTGCTATACTGAAATCAAGACATTCATGGATTGTTTCATGCAAAACAAATGTTCAATCTTACTCCAACGGCATGCCTGGATGCCATGTCAGAGGAAAAATCCGTTGCGAAAGTGCTTGAGCTGAGCTAATCCACGCGTCTCAAGCGCGTCAACCAAACAAGAGACAACGCGACGAGTAGCCTCAAAATAGCAATTTAAAGAGACTTTGATGAAAGTTGCATTTCATCAATTTCATCAAGGTCAGTCCTTCGCCACTTCAACATCCTGCCATTTATCTTCCATCGGGCTATGGCTCATGCGGAATTTTTATGATAGTCAAAGTGGAAATCAAACTTCCAACAAGAATAATGAAAATTCCGTAAATGTAAATAACATGATAGAAAACTTAAATTGAGGCGTTGATGCCCAGAGGTAGCAGAGTTGGATCCTGCAGGGCGTACTCGTCCCAAATGGTCGTCACTAGCTGTGCTCAAAAAAGCGTCAGAAATACCCAATAGAAGGTGATCATACGAACATGTTTATATGCCTCAGAGGACGACAATACGTTCATGTGGTCTGGAACTTCCCCCTTATTCTGAGACTAGTTGTATATGCATATCACAAGTACCAAGAGCGTACACACCATTGAAAATTCATCAAGATCACGCAATGACAGTTTTAGGTCCTTGGGAAGCTGCGAGGGAAGGATCACCGCATGCACAGTAGGAGCGTACGGCCGAGTCGAAGACACGCGAATAGAGAGTTCCTGCAAGCACGCTGAGAAGGCGATCATCGTTTTACAGTTTTACAAAGAGGTACTACTCACCCTTGTTATATTGATAGCGAGTTCAATATCCTGCTTACAGGCTCTAGCGTCAGATCCGACGACGACATAAAACTCCCAGATGCAGTCTATAATATAGACAGATTCATGAAGAGAGGCCTCGCTTGATATGCAATCAATAGCTGCCACCTGTGAAAGATTATGGATCAAAGAGCAACTTCCACAACATCGATATGTTCCACGCACACAATCCTTTTCAAGATCAGCTCTGACCCGCCAGATGCGAGGATCAATGTGAGAAGAATTCTTCCTCCACTTCCAAAAATCAGCATCAGCGTATTCACCCTCTCCCAATATCATCCAAAACATTTCATCGTGTTTGCTGCTGTCCTCGGTTAATTCGATAGGTGGGGAGGCGGTGGCTAAATTGCGTCCGTATTCGAGCGCCGCTCTCTTTTCTAAAGGCGTCGAACCACGTCCATACCAGATGTAGACAGAATCCAAGATAGAAATACAATAGCTAAATCCAGAGCAAAGGTTTTTGATACTCTGTATTCATAATCGGGTTGACTTGAGTTGCACAAATCACTTATCAACGTACCAGATCTTTCTCATCGACATATATAACTCCGCCAAATGATCTAATTAGATGCATCGTATTATTCTCCGGAGTCCAATGAGCCCGTGAGCCCTGGTCAGGTCGACATTATTGCAGCACGACTGATGCTAAACAAATTAATACTGACCTGTCGAACTGTCAATACGCCTCCAAGGATATGTACCAACTGAGACGGTTCGGCATTCTGCTGCACAACAATCTATAAAAATTCCATGATCAGAGCGCTGCTGGAACATCACGACTAGATGGAGCTGACAGCAGAAGTGCCATATCTTTGAGCCATCTCCTGGAGTTTACGTTGTTCTCGCGGGCCGAGAACAGCACGCCTCCCTTCCCAACCCCAAACTGAGGTAGACACTGGCCCACTCAACTGCGACTTTGATCGGTGTACGATTGCTAATATTTCGCCGTCATAAAAGATCGTTTGATCCCTAGTGAGCGATGATGCAGTGGTGCCAGTAATTGACATGACTTCTACAGATATCGTTGTTGTCCCCGGATCATAAAGATGTCGTGAGTTGTACTTCAAAATGGAATCAAAATCAACATGGGGCAAATATGGTACCTCTAAGATGCATCAAGACGAGGAAAGTGGGTCAAAGTCTGACAACTTACGAAGGGAAGGCGGATTATTGACAGATACTTGCGAAATAGCCAGAGATAGGATACCGGATGTCCCTGAGACAGGTTTCGTCTTCTCCTGTCCCATACTGGCATTATGCTGTCCTAAATACGCGTTCTTACGAGAGATTGTCGCAGTGGGCGTCGGGCCTAGCGTTACCTCTTCTTTGAGGGGTGGGAGAATGATTGACGAGTACCTCTCAGAACTCGATCGAGGTTTTTCAATATGTCCTGTTGGAGAACGCGATTGAATTGAGGCCCCGTGTTCTGGTGGTTCCATCAATCGTTCAACATGTTTAGTCTCGTTGGACTCGTTGAAACTTTGAGACACATCCAAGACCGTCGATCTATTAGCAGTACTAGACAGTTTTGCGGAGAGCGTTATATCAGCGAAGTCCTCTTTCTTTCCAAGAAGTGGAGATCGAGGAGGACGTTGATCGGCTGCAAAAGCCTTGTCAACCTTGTTATTTGATGGCGTCAACTCTGGTACAGCATGCCGCGCTGAGCCATGGGCAAGACTTTCAGGAGTTTGGACATGTGAAACAATTGTTTTCGATGAAGGATTTTTCCTTTCAACTGGTGGCACAGATAATCCGGGCAATGCGTGTCGTACTAACCTAGGGGCATCACTTAGATGTGTTACTGGCTTAATACCTGATTTATTTGTGTTGACTGATTTGGAGTTCAATAAATCTGACAAATTTTGTCGAAGTTCATCTGTGTCCGTCCTTGACGGCTGGTTTCCGTGGTCTACGACTTGAAAAGGCTGGGTTTCTTGTAGCCGCGGAACGATCAATTCACTCCTGATTGGTGCGATCGAGGGAGCTGGTGGGAAATTGTCAGCGGTCA
>QLON01002332.1:0-14034 GCA_003313675.1 Termitomyces heimii | reverse complement strand
CCCCCCCAGCTATACACCACCAACACCTGCCCAAACTTGCAAGGCCTCCACTCAACCCCCAAACATTCCTTGGAATAGATATAAAGGGCCAAACTACCTGGGCTGGTCCCAGATATATGTCAAATCTGCTCTAGCTGATGCATCTGTGACTCCAATCAACCCAAATGCACTCAACATTAGAATCATCAGAGCCACCTCCTTTGCCTGCCTCATAAAGGACAGAACCCCCATGTTTCAGCTACATGCCTCACTGTCTCCCTTGGAAGAACATCTATGAGGGGATACTATCCCTCCAGAAAAGAAAACCAAGGAACAGATCCTCCAAGAAGTAGTTCCCCTGAAGTATCATGAGTTTGCTAATGTATTCTCCAAAGGCAATGCTAAGGAGATTCCTTCTCACTACCCCTATGACTATACAATCAACCTTGAGGAAGGAGCCACCCCCCCTTTCAGCAAGGTCTACAATATGTCAGAAGTCAAACTCTGGGCCCTCAAGAACTACCTTGATGAAATGCTCAGGAAGGGATTCATTTGACCCTCTGCCTTTGCTGCTGGAGCTCTGGTTTTATTCACCAAGAAGAAGGACAGTTCTCTCTAACTCTGCATTGACTATTGGGGACTCAATAAGATCACCAAGAAGAACCACTACTCACTTCCACTCATTAGCAATCTGGTCAACCAACTTTGCAATACCAAGGTTTACATGAAAATTAACTTTTGCTTTGGCTACAACAATATCTGCATCACCCTGAGACATGAGTGGAAAACTGCATTTTGCATGTAGTATGGTCTGTTTGAATACCTTGTAATGCCCTTTAGAATGACTAACTCCCCCACCATATTCCAATACTTCATGAACAACATCTTTCATAATATGAGTGACATTTTCATGATTATCTACTTGGATGACATCCTCATTTACTCTGACTTGAGGGAGAACTACCAGAAGCATGTCCAGCAGGTCCTTAGACACCTCCAGGAGCACAACCTCCATGCCAAGCCCAAGAAGTGTTCATTCTACATGGAAGAGGTTGAATATCTCAGCATTATCATATCTCTAAATGGCATTCACATAGACCCCCACAAGGTTGAGGCCATTGTCAACTGGCCACAACCTTGAAATGTCAAGAAAGTACAATCCTTCTTGGGTTTTGCTAATTTCTACTGGAAGTTTATAAATAACTACTCCAATATTATGAAACCCCTCAACCAGCTCACATACAAGGACATTGCATGGAACTAGGACAGTAGGTGCCAGAGCATCTTTAACCTGCTCAAGGAGGCCTTCACAATTGCTCCTGTACTCTAGTACTACAACTCCACCCTCCCAATCATCTTAGAATGCAATGCCTCCAACTATGCCATTGCTGGGATTCTTTTGCAGATGGGAGCTGGCAGTGGGGAGCCTCAGCTAGTTGCCTTCTACACCTGGTCCATAATTGATGCCAAGCTCAACTATGATATCTATAACAAGGAGCTCCTCACCATTGTCAAAGCCTTCAAACAATAATAAGCCTACCTCAAGGGAGCCTAGCACTAGATCCAAGTCTATTCAGATTATAACAACCTGCAGTATTTCACCATAACCAAGCAACTCAGTTGATGGCAGGCCTGATGGTCTGAGATCCTCTCAGAGTATAACTTCATGATCTAGTACTGCCCAGGATAACTTGGAGCTAAACCTGATGCCCTCACTTGACAACCAGACATTTACTCCAAGAAGTCATTTGAGGTAGAACACAATGTGTTCAATCATTGCATAGTGATCCCTCCCAAACATTTGAATGCTGTATTGATTTTAAATAATGAAGGAATCCTAAGCCAGATATGCTGCACCCCCCAAGACAAGTACTTCACCAACCATGACCCTCACAACTCCTCCAACAGAACTGATTGGAACTCTACTTTCTCCTTGTCTCCCAATAAAAAACTCCTCTTCTGGGACAGCTGCATCTACATCCCAGATTACACCCGACTCTGCTATGACATTCTCTGCCAACACCATAACTACAAGCTCTGAGGACACCTCAGAATATGTAAGACTCTTCAACTTATTTCCCAGGCTTACTTTTGGCCAGGGTTGAAGAAGGATGTAACTCACTACATTTGATCATGCAAACCCTGCCTCCAGGCCAAGGTCTCCTAACACTGACCCTATGGGCTCCTAAAACTCCTGCTAGTCAGATGATGCCCCTGGTCCTCCATATCCCTGGATTACATTGTTGAACTTCCAGAATCAGAAGAGTTTAATGCCATTTTTATCATTGTGTGTAGACTAACCAAACAGAGCATCTTCCTATTCTACTACACCACGGACACCACCCCAGACTTCACTCAGCTATTCCTTGAGCACATCTTTGCCAAACACAGACTCCTAGATGACATCATCTCTAACCATAACCCACTTTTTGTGTCCAAGTTTTTGACTTTCCTATATAAGGCCCTTGAAGTAAAAACTAGCCTCTCTATCACCTACCACCCTGAAACTGACAGTCAAACCAAAAGAATCAACTAGTCTCTTGAGCAGTACCTCTGGCTGTATATCAACTACTTGCAGGACAACTAGCACACTGAGCTCCCCTTAGCTAAATTCACCTACAACAATATGCCACACTTAGTTACTAGAGTATTGCCTTTCTTTGCCAACAAAGGATATCACCCCCAATTGACATTCTTGCTCCAGGGCATCCTATCACATGCCACCTATGAGGTTGCCTGAAATCTTCAGTCCCTTTATGCATTTCTCTGGGAGGAAATTGACACTGTGAACCAGGCCTATGCAAAACATGCTAATCAGAAATAGGAAGACACCCTCAGAATAAAGGTATAATTAGATCAATGCTACCTCCACATCTGCCAGCCCTCTCCAAAGCTCAATTACAAGCACCTTGGCTCATTCAAGATCTTGAAGAGAGTCTTATCCCATGCCTACAAAATTGAGCTCCCCCTAGGACTTAAAGGTCTGCACCTGGTATTTCATGTCTGCCTCCTAGAATGACATCCCCTGGACCTCTTCCCCAAACAATGCCCCAAACCCCCTCCCCCAGTCAAGGTCGAGGATGAGTACCACTATGAAGTTGAAGACATCCTTAACTCCCAGAACATTTGTGGATGACCCCACTTCTTCATATAGTGGCAAAGATATAGCTTAGAGGACAACATTTGGGAACCATGCCAAAACCTCAAAGGCACCCTTGACAAACTCCAGGACTTCCAGCAATGGCACTCAGAAAATGACCCTCCTGGATGCAGAACTCACAGACAGTAGTAGTGGGCATAACTCTTGCCTCTGGGCTTAGTAGAGATTCAATTTCCATATATACCTTTTGTTCTCCCTCTCTAAACACTTACTCCCTTTTAGTTCTCTTCCACAGTAGTACTCCAGAGTCTGGGCAAGGTGCTTTTTCCAGTTTTTCCACCACTTTACTTATACTGTTTTTTGACTCTAGAAAATCAATTATATACATTTTATACATACACTAATTTACAGACAATGGCAAGAAAATGAGGGGCCTCTAAAGCTGGGGCCCCAAACTACCCTCACCTTTCCCCCCCTTCAGCCAGCCCTAGAAACCCTCTCCCACCCCTCCTAGACTATGCTTCTGCCACACCTCTTCAGCCAACTGATTCTAAGACAGGAGCTATTCACCCTCATTCAGAATCCACTCAAATCATGACCCCAAAGCCAGGACATTCCTCCAGTGGTGAGTAGTTACCAGCCTCCCCAGCAAGTCCAGACCCTACTCCACCTCAGAATTCCTCACCTCCAACTGCAACTCCTCTTGCAGGGACAAGAATGCTATGGCAGCCCCATCTAGGAGCAAGCAATGCTCCCAGGCCCAGCCTGGAGATATCAGTATCAATCCAACCACAAAAGAGGAGCACTCACTTAAGGAGGCCATGTGCCCAATTACTACATCCTAATGCAGGGCCTTGACCAGCCCCAGACTTAAGAAACCCTGCCCTGAGAGCCCTACTCTCTGCTCCAACCTGGCCTTCATGGCATCTAGCTGGGCCTCAACTTCTCCCCAGGCCACCCTTGCCTCCTCCAGCTCCCAAAAGGCTATCTCATAATCTCCCTTCAGCCCCCTCCAGCATGCAGCCTCCTCCCTTGCCCCCTCTCCATGCTTCTCCCTCTCCCAGTTGATCTGCCCCAAATGCTTCTGCAGAGCCCTCATCTTAACATTCAGTAGCCATCCAGATAAGGAAGAAAAAGTTGCTATAGAGAGGTGCACTGGAGAAGCTGAAAACAGGGTCTCTGTGGGCAGATGTGCCCTCTTAGAAGGCCCTAGGGAGGGACTAGGCAATGCCTGCCTCTTCCCTTTGTCTGGGCATTTCCCATGACCCTTATAACTGCTAGTCCCAGCCTGGATCACCTAATAGGTGATTAAGATCATGAGATAACCCTGGCCCTCCACCTGGATAATCCTTTGGCTCCCCAACCCCCCACCAAATGCCTCCACAGGCACCTCCCCCACCAGCTCCACCACCCAGTCCTGCTCCTCAACTTTCATTCTCCAGGTGACTCCCCCCAGTGGCTACTCCTGTTCCCAAGAAATGCAATGTGCCCTCTACAGTGCTAATACAGAATATCATTTGTAGTTGAAGTGGCATGCCTCACACATAGCTGTATCTCAGTGGGATGAGGGATTCAGAACCTTGAATAGGCAGGAGACTACTTATTGAGCATAGTGCAAGCACTGCATCAAAATCAGCAAAGAGACCAGAGGTAGGAAATCACTCACCAATCCACACACCAGGCATAGGCAGGTAGACCCTGGAGCCTTTCTAGGCCTTCCTTAAATAGCTCTTGCATTACATCTGCCCACACACAAGACCTCTAAAATAGCCTCTACTGCCATTCTGGAACAATGAAAATGGGGGGCAGGCAGTCTAGGGCAGGGAGGGAGTTGCAGATGAAGAAGGAGGATAGTCTTCTATGCAAAGGTGGGTGTGGAATGACTTGGGCAAGACTCTGGAAGGACATTGGAGCCTGCATTAGAAGCAATCTCTGGGAGCTGGCTGGGACCCACTTCTAAGGTAGGATTATTGCATTGTTCTGAAAAAGGAAGGTCAGTTATAGTAAGCAGATAATATAGTGACACTCACATTAGGCAAGCACTGCCACATGCTCATGGTATCATGCATCCCAGGCCTTTCATGTGACCAAGGAGGCCACTTCATTAGTAGGTGGGGGTGTCAGGAAATGTGTTGGCATATGTGACATGATTGAGTTTGATAGTAAAATTTTTTTCCTCAATATGTGGCAGGTCAGGTGCCAGATTCCACAATTGGACTCTAGTTCAAACCACTGGCTATATATGCCTTGGAGGGTCTTGGTGCTGAAGGGGGGGGGTGATGTCATAACTCCTCCCCTTCAGAACCCCCCTGGGATAGCCCTGAAGCCCCATCCAGAGCCCTCTTTCATCAACCCCACAATGTGCCCTACTTCCATAGCTGCCAACACTGCCATCACATGCATTAAGACTGCCATCAGCCAGCCCCCCTGAGAACTCTGCATCATGGACTCCAGGATCAACTGCCATCAATGATTGGATCATGTGACCCACTTCCAGCCATTATGCATCACAGCTCCCTCCACACCAATTGATTATGCACCCCACATGTGTGATCCAAGTATACAGTCCTGGCCTGCTACTCAATGCCTTCCAAAGCCCATCCCAGACACCCTGGAACTCCAAGACCTGGCCCCATAGTACTTATAGTGTAGTTCTCTGTTGTATTCACTAATCTTGATATTAACTTGAATTGTTGCATGCCCTCTTATTTGACTGATATACACTGACTAGCATACTTTGACTGGCACACCTGAATAATCACATGCTCTAAGTTTGGTATGCATTTCATGATTTATAATTTGTTAACTGAATCTTGTCTTAGAACCCCCTATTCCAACTTGACCCCCTTTCAATCCCCAGCCTCTAAAATACCTAAAGCCCTAAGACAAATTCCATTTCCTAAGACCACCCCCTATCTATATCTTAAACCCTGGAGTCCTAGCCCTGGAGCTCCAGATACCTAAATATCTATAAATCAAGTCCACCTCATAAGGGCGTTGCTTTCCTGGAAAGCCTCCAATTCAGCAGAATCTAACACACAGATGAAAAGCAGACAAGTGCCTAATAACCTGTAAGATATAGAATAATAAGTTTCTCAGAATCTCAATATAATGTAAAGATGACTATATTGATCTATAAGATATAGAACAATAAGTTCTACATATAGAAGTAAATACTCTAATTATATATAAGTAGTAGTGCACTCACCTTTAGAGTTTCAACATAATGTAAAGACAACTGAGAGATGAAGCTCACTATACATAACCATTGTGTAACTCAAAATAAAGTTTAATATAAAGTATAGTAAATAAACTATATACCAAATAGTTTTATTATATGGTGGCAGTAGTGGAAAAATACAAAAATAGTAATGTCATGGAAATAATTAATAAAATAAACAAATAGTGAACTGACATGCCTGAAATCTATATTTAACTACATTAAATGAGCTTTTTTCATTATGGTCCAGTGCATATGCTTGACTTGCCTAATATGGGCCAAGGTGTGTGGTGCACCCACCTCAAGCATAACCTCCTTGGATTTATACCATGCCTTATGCTTTTTGCCATTGAATTTTCTATCATATCTAGTTTGCAAAATCTTTAGCCTTTTGCCTGTCTCATTTTCATAAATAAAAATCTATGCTTGAAGCTCAGCAAAGCCTTCATCTTTTGTTTTCAATAGGACAGACTACAGTTTATTTATAAAGTCATCTATAATATTTATAATATAATTGTTTTAGTGCAAGATGTTACTGATAACTGCCTTATCAGATCTACCCACACCTTTTTAAGCCTTCTTGTTGCTCTATGCCCAATCCCCTCCTCTCTCTGCTTTGGAACAGGCATTTAGGCCTGTTTACTAAGGATGCAATAGTTATATTTTAAAGGTTTGAAGGAGAAGACCTTGAACATACCTTCAATTATTTCAGCACATGCCATTTGCAAGATGGCTTAATAATTTGCATAGCCTAATTAATGATGCCAGGTTTTTAGGTTGGATGTGGCATGCACTGCAAGTGCTTGATTTAACTAAAGATTTATAATGTAAAGACTCTTGTGAAGGAGTAAAATACTGATGGCAATTATAGATTTAGTGGATTGCTGGATTAAACTTGCTCTTGCATCATCAAATGTAGTAGATATTCCATTTTGCTTTGCAAGTTTACTGACAGAGATAAGATAGATGGTTGAGCTTGAAATATACAGTATATTTTTGACTTTTATATCAATTCCACCTTTTACATAGAGAGAGATATTGCCTACATCTTTTGTTGTAATGGTTAATCCACCTACACCATAAACTTGCCTTTTAGAAATTAGAGTCAAGGTAGTAAAGTCAGTCAGATCTGGAGAGATGTGGACAGTTATGCCAGAATTGAGGAAAAATAGAGAGGCTTCATGAGATATAATCATGAGTGCAGTCTTATCTTAGATGTGGTTACAATCATTTTGTGGCTCCTCCTCAAATACAATCAAAGTATCAAACTCCATCTCCTTAATTTCTGCAATTAATCCAACTCCATGCAATACATCTGTAGCAAAACTCATGAATTCTGATTTGACCATATTCTACATAGTCCTATTCTGTGTGGCTATATATGCTGCAATAGTTTTAGAGTCACTTTTTACAGTGTAAGCTGAGCTCTCAAGCAGCATAATTATCAGCTTTGAAGTCATTATCTTCTTGTCTCTTTTTTTTTATTATGCCTCAAATTTAGCTATGTGTGCCTTCCACAATTCTCTACCATCTTGCTCTCCATGCCTTCACCTTCTAGAATACATCATGAAAGGGTATGGCCTGTAAAGATAGATTGGCCTTGTACCTTGCAGCCTGTGCACACAAGTTTATCAAACTTAGAGGTTTTCACAATGAGGGCCATGGCAGGATTAGTTGATATTGTAAACTTGTCTGCATCTATTAAAGTCTGTTTATTCTCTAAAAATTGACAAATCTAAGTGGGGCCATATTTCATCATATTAGCAGTAGCAGTGAGATCATGTAAGATGATAAACCTAATGTAAGCATAGAATTTGTTGAAAAGAGAAGATAAGATTATAATTGATTGAAGAAGTTTCTTTATGATGTTACCAACTTCAAAGATGCAATTTATTTTATTAATGTTAATAATACCATCAGTAGTCTTAGTAATAAATTTTGTAGGAGAGCACTTTATTATGAGGGCCTTTTGTAGCAGGCACACCTGTTAAACTAATATAGCACCCTCATGCCTATCCTTCAGATATTGCTACAGCTTCATAGGATCTCATTCTTTTGCACATAAATAATTTCTATTCTACATCAAAAGAGTTCTCTTTATAAAAGAGCATGCAAGGCAATTGTTGCCATTCCAGGCCTGGTATGCACATGATCCATAGATCAGGTATAGAAAAGAGGCTGGCTGAATACACAGTTCTATAGCTGTGCTATGGATAGGTTCAGATTTATAGTATATGACTATTATTTCCACCTACTATCATTCTTTTCCAGAAGGTGTCTAGTCCAAACCACTGTAATTTTGCCTACTGGCAAAATGGTCAGATTAGCAAAACTGTTAATTTTACACATCTTAGTGATGACATCTGAAGCAAGTGTGATATCTGGTATGTCAGTAGGTATTGTGGCAGGCTTTCTATCACTGATTGTCATCATATTTATTATATAGTAAAAGTATTATATAGGAAAAGGAAAATTTCTTTATAAGTTACACACAGATTAAATATATAATAGCTGGGTAGCCAGTTTGCCAAAGAACAATAAAAATAATATCAAGGTCTCTCATCAGATTCTAATGTTGCACTTAGAGTACAGAGCAGAAGGTCTCATAACTTGTTAGAATTCAAGTTGAATACTTATAGAAATATAGATTTACATTAGGTCTAATCTTCAGTTTGTAATAGAATAACTGTATTTTATATCTATAGAAATACAAACTTATGTTAAGTCTGATTTATAAGTATAATAAGTAAGACATCTATGCTGTTTCTATGTAAATGGCTCACCCTCAGTTCATAATCAAATGACTGAGGGTAGCTTTGTATAGCTATATTATATAAGTATCTATATATTGCCTTGTTTGCTTGTAACAATGAATGTGTAATATATGTGAAATTATAAACAGTGGCCAGCATACTTACAGTGTCTTGCATGAGGAACTCAACAAGTAAAGCTCAAGATTATATTCTGTTTTCTAAGACTAGTGACAGTAAAGACAGCATACTCTGAGTAGTTGTGATAGCAGAGGACTAGATCTACTATAGAGCAGATGAATTTTAACTTGTTGAATATTTTATCAATATTGTAAACTGGAATGGAGCAAGTGAGAGGGCAAGTAGTTAGTTGATGTCATTCCACATAATTAGCATCTAGAAAGAATTTAATAGCACTACTATTGAGCAAAGCCACAATAAACCAAGTTTGTTGTATATCTGTAGTTTCAATCTCCACATCTAACTATAGAAAGTTGGAAGAAGAAGCAGAAGCCACAATGTATTGGCAAAGAAGGCATTGTTTCCATGCTGAAATATATAAGCATGGAGAAGGAGAAGAGGAGGCTCCATTTGAACCTTTGATTGAGGAGGTATTCTATATATTAGAGGATGTACTTATAGTTTTAACTAGTAAATCATCATTACCAGAAATTGTATTGGCAGATTCTATAGGACAGCTAGGCAAACTGGTTAGCACTAAGTAGCAGAGGCATACAATTTATCTATTGCTTGACTAAAAATCCTCCTCAGAATCTAGAACAAAAGCTGGAGTATTTAATAGCTCTACAAGTGAAGTCTCTACTGCTAGTGCATCAAAAGAGGGGTCACCAGAGGCATCCTTTGCAGCAAGAAGCTGTAAAAAGAGCTCTTCCAATTTAGAAGTGGAAAAATAATAGACCTCTAATTTCTGTAAGCAGTAGCATGCAAAATGGCCTGGCTTTTTACATTAGCAGCAAAGTAGAAGTATAGCAAAGCATTAACAAGAAGCATCAACATTCATAGAAACTTCTAAAAAAAAGTGGTTATGACTGAAAGGTGGAAGGAGCTCCTGTTATAAATGTGCATAAAGGAGGAGCAGAAGGAGTGGAGTGTGTAGCTAATGCCAAAGTGAAATAATAAGTAGGTGGAGAGATGTGAGAGTATTATAACTCTCATTTTAGCTCCATGAACTGCCACTGATCTTGGGCCACTCTGTACTATGTTTTAATCTGCTCATCATCTGAGCATTTTTTTACTAGATTATTAATATGCTCTATAAAAATCAGGTGAAGTCCATCACAAAAGATGAAACAGAGCTGAAGGTCATTGGAGTACTTTGCTTACTCAATTAGAGTATAGAAGGAGTCAATGTAGTTATTCAAAGTTTACCTTCCTTAGTCATACTAGTTATAGTCATGAAGAGAGAGAGCAGCAGTTTTAGCTAGATCCAAT
The DNA here is from genome assembly GCA_003313675.1 of Termitomyces heimii. NCBI lineage: Eukaryota > Fungi > Basidiomycota > Agaricomycetes > Agaricales > Lyophyllaceae > Termitomyces > Termitomyces heimii. The sequence goes on along the minus strand of QLON01002332.1, from coordinate 3,533 downwards.
GGGAAGAACTCAGCTCAAAAATTTTTCTCAAAGTTTTCCCAACTAGCAAAGCTGTTTACTCTTTTATAATGTCAGAATACTCATAAGGCATAGGTTGAAGCATGGCCTGCTTTCATATAGGAGAAAACTTAGACTATCTTTAGTGCATCAGAGTCAAATGCATCACCATTAAGTTAAATATAAGTGGTGTAGGACTGAAAAAAATGTTCTTCTACTATATAGTCACTATTGTAGACATTAGGAAGTGCTAGGCATAGAATTCTGTTAGATGCAGTAGTGGTGAGATGAGTAGCCACCATGAATTTTAGTAGTATGAGTGGCATGAAAGAAGTAAATGGAGCTGAAGAAAGGCATTCCAAAAGCAATTGCAAGAAGTGGAAAATAGTGTTGATTATTTAATGTAATCTAGAAAGTTTAGCAGTGTGGAGAGTAAGAGAAGCTTGAATGGCCTATATCTGAGCTTTTAAAGTAAGTAAGCAGTTCCAGGCATTGTCCTATAAATCAGATGCTTTAAGGAGATTAGCTGAAAGTGCTGGCTGGATTATAAAAACTGAGGAAAAGTTATTTGGTAGAAAAGAGACCTTTTGTTAGGGAATCACCCTTTTGGAAGTCTCTTATTTCATATTTCCTTCCAATCTCTAGGCTCTTTCACTCTAATTCATCTGCCTTCTACTGCCTTCATCAAACTCCTCACTGGCTGGACCATGAAAACAATCTTTTTTATTGGTTTGGAGCCTTTCAGACCCTGGAAAATGGATTACTTTTAATGAGGGCTCCATTAGAGCCCTTGTCAAAAGTAATCCAATTTACATAGCTCCATGACTTAGTGGCTATGTGACTTATGATGTGACCATGACTATAACATCAGTCACATCAGTCACACTATGTGACATCGGCGTGACAATGTCACACCATGATGTTACATGTAACAATCACATGACTTGACCTCAGAATATTTTCTATTGACAGGCAGAGTAAATTCTTAAACTTATTCTCTTTAGATCTCTCTCTGCTAAATTAGCACCTTACTATTTGTACTTATATTACCTTTATTAATACATCTTTAGATCTCCCTCTGCCAACTGTGTGACTGAGCCACAGCCTCCAGAAGTTGCTCTTACACCTCTAGAAACACCAATAAATTAAATGAGCTAGAGGGGGCTTCTAGACCAATGCTAAAGACTTATTCTGCTGTAAGGGCAACCTCTAGAGTCTGTGGCTCAGTCATACAGCTAGCAAAGGAAGATTCAAAGTTATATCAATGAGGGTAATATGAGTACAAATAATAAGTGCTAATCTGGCAAAAGAATATTCAAAAAAAATAAGTTTAAGGAGCTACTCTGCCCATCAATAGAAAATATTCTGAAGTCAAGTCATGTGACTATCACATGTGTTGTTGCACTGTGATATCACTGTGTTACATTGTCACACTGATGTTGCACAGTGTAACTGATGTGATTAATGTTATAGTCATAAGTTATGAGTCACATAGTCACCAAGTCATGAGGCTATGTGAGTTGGATCACTTTTCCAAGATCTGGTAAAGGCTTCAAACCAATAAGGAAGTTTGTTCCCATGATTTAGCCAGTGAGGAGTTTGATGAAGGCAGTAGAAGGCAGTAGAAGGCAGATAATTTAGAGTGAAAAGGCCTATGACATTCCTAAAAATAGACATGATTAAACATCTAAATATAGCTGGCACATTACAGTTGCCAATCTGTATGATATTACTGAAGTACATCCCAGTCCACTTAGCCTGCATGTAGCAATTTATTCTTGCTCTGAGCTGGTTCTGCAGAAATTGAGGATATTGTGGCATGAAATATAAGTACTGCTTGAACTTGTCAATAAGGTTAATATCATGATTATCCTTTCTTCAAGGAGGAAGCTCCTCCTTGGTTCCATTCACAATATTCTGTTACTAATTGTACTACTGCTGACAAAGATATGAAATATTGTTTTTTATCAATAATGAAGCTATTGTCAGGTTCCACTGATTCGGGGGCTTTTCGGGAAAGCAACGCCCTTACAAGGTGGACTTGATCTACGAACACTCGGGTGTCTGGAACTCCAGGGTTAAGGCTCTGGGGTTCAAGACGCAAACAGGGGGGGTGGTCCCGGGGAAATGGAACTTGACCTAGGGGTTTTGGGGTTTTGGTGGGGGTTGAGAGTTGGTGGGGGTCAAGTCGGAACCGGAGGTTCTAAGACGAGACCTGGTTAGTAAATTTAGAGTTGCGAAGTGCATACCAAACTCAAAGCACGCAATTATTCCAGCGTGCCAGTCAAAAGCATGCCAATCAATGCATACCAGTCAAACAAAGGGCACGCAACAGTTCAGGTAATATCAAGACTAACGAATACAGCGGTGGACTACACTATAAGTACTACGGGGTCGGGTCTTGGGGTTCCGGGTGTCTGGGATGGTTTCCAGAAGGCATTGAGTAGCGGGCCGGGACTGTATACTGAGATCGCGTGTGTGGGGTGCGCGATCAATTGGCGTGGGGGGATCGTGATGCGTGATGGCCGGAAGCAGGTAGCGGGATCTGGCGGTTGATGGCGGTTGATCCCAGGGTCCGTGAAGCGGGGTTTCCGGGGGTTGGCTGATGTCAGTTGTGATGCGAGTTAGTGGTGGCGTCGGTAGTTGCGGGGGCGGGGCGTGTTGTGGAGAGGGTCCTGGGTGAGGTCCTGGGGTTATTCCGGGGGATTCCAGAAGGGGTCGTGACATCACCCCCCCTTCAGCGCCAAGACCCTCCAAGGCACACATAACTGGTGGTTCGGTCCGGGGTCTAGTCATGGGATCCGGCACCTGACCTGCCACGTATCGAAAAAAATTTTTACTATCAGCTCAATCATGTCGTGCACACCGATGCATTCCCCGATGCCCCCGGTGACCAACAAAGTGGCCCCCCTGGCCGTGTGGGAGGCCCAGGATGCACGAGACCGAGCGCGTGTGGCCGTGCTCGTCCAACGTGAGTGTCATCGCATTTACCATTTACTCTAACTGACCTTCCTTTTCCAGAACTATGCCTTAATTTTGCCCCGGAGGTGGGTCCTAGTCAGCCCCCGGAGTCTGCTCCCAATGCAGACTCCGGTGTCCTCCTGGAGCCTGCCCTCAATGTGGGCCCTGGTGTCTCCCCGGAGCCCCAACCCAGTCGCTCCGTGCCTACCTTTGCGCGGAAGATGGTCCAACCTCCTCCCCGCCCTAGGTTATCCGCCCCTCATTTTTGTCATTTCGGGATGGCGATCAGGGCCGTTTCCGAGGTCCCAGAGAGTCGTCGTGTTGCGTGGGCAGCCGTAACTTGAGAACAGTTTAGGGAGGCCCTGGAGAGGCTCCGGAGTCTGCCTGCTCACACCTGGTGTGTGAGCAATGGACTGGTGAGTGGTCTCAAGCTCCAGGTCTCTTTGCTGACTTCGGCGCAGTGCAAGCACTGCGCCCGGCAACAGGTCCCCTGTCTGTTCGAGGTCCCGGGCCCCTCGTCTCACTGGGACATGGCCATGTGTGAGGTGTGCTGCCTCAACCATGAGCAGTGTTCC
>QLON01002330.1:0-84394 GCA_003313675.1 Termitomyces heimii | reverse complement strand
GAGCTTCTAGATTAATGTGAAAATTCTGCTATAAGAATAATTTCTGAAGGCTGTAGCTCAGTTACACAACTAGTAAAGAGAGATTCAAAGTTATATTAATAAAGTAATATAGATACAAGTAATGAGTGCTAACCTAGTTATAAAAGCAACCTCTAGAGGCTGTGGCTCAGTCACACAGCTGGCAAAAGAAAATCCAAAGTTATATGAATAAGATAATATAAGTATAAGTAATAAGTGCTAATATAGCAGAGGAATATCTAAAGAGAATAAGTCTAAGAAGCCACTTTGCTCATTAACAGAAAATATTCTGAGGTTAGGTCACATGACAGTCATAGTGTGATATTGTTATGCTGATATTACAATTATAGTTATGGAGTCATATAAGTAAATCACTTTTCTAAAGCCTGGTAAAAATAATATGGAGCTCCAATTATAGCCTGACTAATTTGGAAGTTTGCTCTTACAGTTTAGCTAGTGAAGAGTTGGACAAAGTAGTGCATGAATTAAGATGAAAAAGTATAGAAATCAGAAGGAATATGGAATAAGTAACATCAAAAAGAATGATTTTTTAATAGCAGATAAGTCTCTTTACTAAAAAGCAGGCAGCAGCTTAATAATAGTGTATACTATTGGGTCTAGTACCACCATCATTAGTAATAGTGAAAACAATAATATAGCAGGTAGCTTAAATAAAGGAGGAATATAACTTTTTTGCTATCTAGTTAAAAGTAGCCATTTCAGTGCATTGAGAAGAAAAAGTAGAAAAGAGGAGCAGGCCTCTGAAAAGAGTGCTAATAGCAGTGTCATGGGCTGATAATGCAAATATAACTGTAGGAGGAAAATTGTTAATTGATAATTAAGAAGTAGTATTTCAAGAAGTACATGAAGTTACTCTTATAGATGAAATGAGATATCAGTATGCATCCTAGACAGAAATACAGTAGTATTAGCTATGAAAAAAAAGTCCAATGCATAAACAAAGATTGCAAATTATGAAAAGGGAAGTGAATCAAGTGCTGAATTAGCATCAAAGCTTTAAACATATAAAATATAATAGAAATAACTTGCTAACTAACAATAATATAATTGAAGTTTATACAAAGTGCAGTCAATTAGTAGTAATGGATGCTTTAGAAAAGACACTGAGAATGAATAAGGCAGCTAAAGACTACTAATCCAACATATACAACTATTTTAACTAACTAATTGATAATATACTAAAAGTGAAATTTTGCTTTTCAGAGGAAATAAAAGCTCATAAGAGTGACAAAAAGCATATTTGAGCTTATATTAGTAGGTATTAATTCTTTTAATTAGAAAACTGGGGAATCAATGTGTACTACTATTTGGCAGCTTGCTACTATATTTAATGAATTACAAATGAGTCTTTATACTTATTGAATTTCTTAAAAGAGAAGCAAATACATAGTATTGGTACTATATACTATATTAACTAGATAGTTAAGCATTAGACATTTAAAGACATTTTAAAAAAATTGTATAATTAGTTTGTTAGTTTATCCATGCTATATATAAAGATAGCATAGTTCTATAATATCCTACTGAAGCATGCACAAAATATAGCAGTATATTCTAATCTATACATAATTTATAAATATTTGTAGATAGCTTATTTGCTAAAATGTGGAAGTCATTGTTTAAAAATAATAACCTATCTTCAAAAATGAGCTCAGTTGAGAAATTCCTTATTTATGCAATTTGGTACAAGCAAGCAGCTTATATAGCAAGTTACTATAAATAATGTAGTAGCTGGGAGCTCACTTAGCCAAGAAAATCAATAAAAATTAGCACCTTTTTGATTAAGAAGTTCAAAATAAACTACAATTATAATTTATAATTTATAATGCAACAAATTGCAATGCTCAATAGAAGAGGCCAAAGGCACTAGGCCAGCACTAAAGCTTGTAGAATATAAGAAGCAACAGCAGTAAGTAGAGATGTTCAGGCAGAATGCCAAGCTTTAGAATAGAAATAGTAATTTAGCTAAAGCTGCACAAGCTCAAAAAGGATGCTTCAATTGTAGTAGTATGAACTACTAGTTAAAACAGTGTTTTTATTAATAGAAGAAGGTATATATGTGAGCTATACATACAGCAGCAAATGAGTCAGACTATAAGTCTAATAATGAATGAGAAGAAGAAAAAGAATAGCTTTAGGAAACTGTAGAGGCAGAAGAAGAGAATAATACAACAAGTATTCTAATTAATAGAAAAAAATACATTACAGTAATTATATATGACAATAATTATTACAGTTAAAATAGCAATTTAGAGCACTTAGTGGCAATAATAGAGACTCCTGAAGAGAAGCAAATTATTAGCAATCAGGAGGTAAAAATGTGCAAAGCACTAAAAAAGTTGAATAAGCTAAAATTATAGTAGGCAAAGAAACAATGCTTGGTAAGCTATGTAGATATAAAAAGTTATTTAGCTTAAATGTTATGAAACTTATAGAATATCACTATAAAGATACCTCAATTTGTATATATGCACAAAATACATATATATAAACTAATGGAGCCACTAACACTTTAGTTGGAAATAATCAACTTATAGTTCAATATAGAACTAAGGTTAAGATAACTACTTTAAAATCAGATACAATCTAGTATGTCAATGTAGTAAACTTTAATTGCTATAATATAATTATTGAGACTCTATTCATATAGAAGAACTAAGCAGTACTTAAGCCTAAATTTATTTTGTAGCTACAATGCTATAGTATTTTACATAATTTAATCAGGATTGTAAGTACTTCTTATTTTTTATGCCAATGTTATTTTTCAAGAAGTATGAAATATTTGAATAGTTTTTTGAGCCACTATAAATGTGTTAAAAGTACAATATAAGGTAGTCACACAATTGTAAATGTGAGAAGTAGAAGCACCTTTAGCAAATAACAATAGACAGAAGGGAGATATTGAGGATTTATAATAGTAAAGCCCTAAAAACATTGTAAGACCCTCTCTTAGCTAGGAAAATTTATATCAAGTCTTTTAAAACTGAAAAATGGAGCTTCAATAACCAAAAAATGGCCTCAAATAACTGAAAAATGTCATGCATCACAGGGAGGAGAAATAATATAAATAAAGGAGGATTCTGTAATATTTAGCAGGTTACTGATTGCTTATATGCAGAATCTCCAGGAAGTGGATATCTTAAGCCCAAGGCAATAGTATACTTTAGGTGATTAGTTTAATACACATTTTAGACCTTATCTTGGTGTAACTAAGATTATCTTAATTGAAAACTAGTAAATTTTATTATCCACTATTATATTTTATAAAATTACTTTGTAAAGTATAATTTAGCCTCAGAATTTAGTGAAATCTAGTTCATTTATAATTGTGTTTATTCAGACTAATTCAAATAATCTAATTTTACATTAATATATTGACAGAGCTATACTTTTCCTCAACAAATAGCATATCCTAGAACAAATACCCTATAGGCAACTTATTGAATATCTTTTCTATCTTGCCATATCTACATGCTCAGACATTGCATTCAGTATGCAAAATATCTCAATTTCTACACTACATCACACTAAAATGCAGTTATTTACCTTGTATAATATCTAAAAGGCATAAAAAAAGGAGAAGACTATAAAACTCACTGAGTTTATAGACTTAGACTGAATAAGCTGCCTAAATACATAATGAAGTGTAGATGAATATACATAGAACCTTAGCTCTGGAGCTGTATCTTGAGCAGTCTGCAAATAGCACATAATTGCAGCATTATTCTACAAAGCCAAATATATAGCAGCTTTTGAACATGCTTAAGAATGCATATAGCTGTGAACTCTTCTCAGAAATATTGGACATAACACAACCTCTATGCCAACATGCATCTTCTGCAACAATGACTCTGCCATTGTGTTATCAGAAGACTCACTCTTATATGCTTGAGTAAAATATATAGACATCAAATACTATTTTCTTTAAAAACATATACAATTAAGTGAACTTGCATTCCATCACATTCTTTCTAAAGAAAATACAGCCAACATCTTTATAAAAGCTCTACCAACAGCTGTGTTCTAGTCTTTCTATCTGAAATTAGAGCTCAAATGAAGTGCACCAGGCTTCATGCAAAGAAAAGTATTTGTAGTGAGGAAAGATATTGAAATAATCAGTAAGGGCCATCACATATACTAAGTGACTGGCCACCCATTACTCCTTCTATAATATCATATATGCTTTATCTGGCTACCTTAGCTAAAGAGTATTATTTACTATACATATATATAAACAAGCATCATTCAGTTAACATCCTCAGTTAATTATATAAAGACTGAGAGTAGTTGTATTTCTCTTAATAATGCTGCTTATAACTTATTATATACTTAGACTGACTTACACATCTGATTTTAGGTATAGTATAATAAATATAATTAATTATACAGAGACTGAGAATTGACTTACACATTTGACCTTAAATATACTTAGCTTGAGTTTTAATACAAACAGATGGGCAGATAGATAGGGTAAATTGAAGTATTGCACAAATATTGAGAGCAATAATATGTTTTAACTAGAAGGATTGGGTAGATAAATTACTCTTGATAAAATTTGCAATAAATGCAAGTGTTTTAAAAATAACAGATTATGCTTTATTTGAATACAATAATGAATTTATACCATCAATGATGCACAAGTTGCATAGCAATAGAGTTGCATATAAGGGTGTGCAAGAGTTTGCATAAACAATGCTGGAGATTAAATTAAGTAGTCTAATTTATTTATCTATGCCAAGTCTGAATCTGCCAAAAAGTAGAGAATAAAAATTATGCTTAAAGTAGATTAAACCATATAAAGTCCTAAAAGTGAAGTAGCAAATATCTAATTATATGTTGAAGCTGTTTATTTATTGAAGCTATTTTATGTGTCATTGTTGTAACCATATCAATTTAGCAACAATACATTGTTTTTAAACTGGGTAATGCCAGTGCTCTATGATTTTAGAGTGAATGATCACTAGAAGTGGTTTGTGGAAGAGATTATTGGCCATTGTTGGGCTAGTAAAAGATGCCTTAAACTTAAAGTTTGATGAAGCTTGAGTAATACAACATAGGAGCCATTAGCTTACTGCAATAAGCTAGTTGCTTTACATTGGTATTTGGAGCTGCAGAAGATGCAGTGGCCAAGTTAGTTGGCTAACTATGCTAAAAGTGCAGAATAGTAATAGCACTGTTAGTGAGTATACTATAAGGAGATAAGTAATAGATTTAGCCAAATTAGCTAAAAGTAGCTAAGGTTATGTAATAAAATTAGATGAGTAATAGGCATAATAATGCATATAGGTAATAGCAGATAATTTATAGCATGTATATGTAAGGTGCAATTGATGGAAAAGAAACTAGTCATATCAAAGCATAATTAAGGTAAAGAGAAGGCTAATAAGTCTATACTAGCTAATAACTAGTACTTAGCAGAAGTGCTGCAAAGGCTCAAGAGTGCTAAGCACTTGGTGCCTACTAATGCAGGATTTTTACAGGACTCATTAGTGATCTTCATTATTACAGAGCTCATTAATAATATTGAGAGCTTGAGGAAGTAGCACTAGATAGCATTTATATAAATTAAAAGAGGGGCAATGTCTCCCCTATAAGCAAAATGGCTCAGGTAAAAAGAATAAAAGGCAGACTGGTCTCTATTACTAGCTGGAATCTTTGCTAAAGTAACAAAGATATCACTATGTTTGGCAATTGAGCAATTGTCAGGAGAAGTGGTATTGATTGCATATATATTGTTAAATGCATCTGGTAAGATGTAGAGTAGTTTAATTTAGCTACTAAAAGAGCTGATGATTGCTGGAGGAGCAAAGATAATAGTAGTGCCTATAGCAGTATATGCAATAAGGCTAGTGAAGCTAGCAATGAAGGCAATGAGGCTGCCAGAACTTACCAGTTTTCCAAGATAGGCAGTGGAGTGAGTAGTTAATCTGAATATTAATAGAGCAAGGCTTAATAGCCTTAGTATATATACTAGCATAGACTATTACATTGAGGCAAAAGTGTGATAGTTACTACATATATATATAATAAGAGTGGGCTCATTGCTTATATATTTTCTGAGGGCATTTCAGCTAAAGCTAGCATAGTAATACTGCAATTTACTCCTTTGCAAATGATTTTAACTCCTTCAAAGTCATTACCAGTAGTAGTAGCTGTATGCAATATACACACTAAGCAGCAGTTAGTACTAGTAAGCAAGCTAGTGCAAACTACTGCTAGATGAGAAAAAGTCTTGAATAATGACTAAGAGGAAATTTCTTTCAAAGAGAACCTCAACTTTGCATTTAATAAGATACCTTATGAGAAAGGGCAAAAACTAGCTCAGAATGCAAAAATCAAGAAGAAGAAGGCCACTTGAGATCATGCATGGAAGATTATATTCAGTTGAGAATTGAGCTGTTATATTTCAGATGGATTGAGGGCTATTGTTGTAAGGGTGACCTCTGGAGGCTATGACTCAGTCACACAGCTGGCAGAGGGAGATCCAAAGAGAACAAGTCTGGGGATTTCCTATGCCAGGTTGGATGCTTCTGGGGCTTCTGAAGCATGGGAAACAACTGTACAGTATAACAAAACCTTAAAAACTCGAAAATTAACTAATCAAACAACTGTGCAAACAAGGCAGGAAAACTTCGGACTTTAGAAGTCAGAAAGGCAAACTTCGGCTTATATAAGCAGTCTGGAAACAGTGCTGGAGAGTCCACACTTGTCTGGATGATAGCTAAAGAACTAGAGCACCTCAAAGGTTGAAAATAGTGTTAATAAATAGTGTTGAGAGAATAGAAATAACACCATAAAAGAAGATAGAAGAAGTAAAGAAATGAATGAAAGGAGAGTGAAGGAATAAGAAGTGAAAGAAGAAAAGAAAGAAGGGAATGAGGAGTCCCCTGACATCACCCCTCCTCTAGAGTGTGGTGTCTCAATGTGCTGGGTAGAAGTAGTTCTGGATGGCTTAATCTACCTTGGAAAAAGAATAAAGACTTTTAATTGCTCAAGGAGCATTGAGATGCTGCTGATAGAATTCCCGAACCAAGGCAGGGGCATGGACATTTTCTTGTGGCTCCTAGGAGATGTCCTTAATTTCATAGCTCTTTCACTTGACTTTGAACTGAAGCTTATTCCTAAAGTGTTGGCTGTTGAGGATCTGTTCCACTTGTTACTCTTCTTAGTTATTAACTGGTGGAGGTGGCTGTGGGTGTTGACCTGGAATTGAATCTTCAGGTGCTGGAGAGAGTTTTACCACATTGAAGACTGGATGGAGTTGACTTATTCCACTAGGCAGCTTGAGTCAATAGGCTAGTGAGCCCACCTGCCTCAATATGGGAAAGAGTTCTAGATGGCAATAAGAGAGCTTCTGAGAAAGTTGGGTAGTAGCAATATCAGAGGCATCCAAATAGACTTGATCTCCTAACTTATACTTAGGGGCTAGAGCTCATCTATGATCATAATAGCAGGCCATGTCATCCTTTGCCTTAGCTAAAGCAGCCTTGGCTTCCTTCTGAGCCACCTTTATTCAGTCTAAAAACTTGTTGATAGCTTCATTCTCTGAAGGTTGCTCACAAAGCTCAAATCCCATCCGAGAGTGTCGACCAGTGTCTAGAAGGAATGGAGATATCTGGGTAGCAGCATGCACATGGTTGTTGTATTGAAACTCTGCCTTTGGTAATAAGTTATCCCAGTCATCCTGTCACTCATTGTAAAAGAGCCAGAGATACTATTCTAGCTCCTAGTTGACATACTCAGTCTGGCCATTAGATTGAGGATAATAGGCTGTGGAAGTGTGGAGTCTGACATGGAGGAGGTGATATAGTTCTTTAGTAAACTCTGCTACAAACTATGGTCCACAGTCAGAGATATAAGCATCTGACAGCCCATGGAGTTTCCAGACATACTTCTAGTACAAATTAGCAGCACCCATGGCTAAGCAAGTAATGTGTATTGGAATAAAATGAGCATACTTGCCATAGAGATCCACCACTACTATAATCACATTATATTCATGAGAGTCTGATAATTCAATAATGAAATCTACCAAGGCCACACTCCAATGCTCAGCTAGAATGGGCAAGGAATTAAGCTATCTCATAGGAGGCTAACAACAAGGCTTAGTCTAAAGGCAAAGGTTACAGATGGAGGTGTAGGTGCTAATATACCATGATATTTGAGGCCACCAGTAATTCTGTGAGACCAGCTCCAGTGTCTTCCATCTGCTGGGATGTCCTACAACTTGGGAGTCATAATGCTGCTTCACAATCTGCCTCCAGAAGTCAAGTAGGTTGGGAACATAAATGCATCTCTGGAAGATGAGGAAACCATTCTCTAGAGACCATTCATCAGTGCAGACAGACTTCACTCCAGTTTTTTCTTAAGTATGCAAGGCCATGGCAGCCTTGGCTACCAGATCTTCCTGGGCACCCTCCTGGTTATCTTGGCAGATGTCTTAGAGGATGCTCACCTCTTTTCCCTGGCCAACTACATCTTTTAGAGCATGGATGGCAAATAGTTCTGGCTTCATGAGTATAATATTATCATTGGCACTAGCTTCTGAGCCATAGTCTGCTCACCTAAAAAGTGCATCTGGCTTGCCCATGCTCCATCTGGGTTTGTGGTGCAGAGAGAAGTCAAAGTTGGCCAGATACAAGGACCATTGAGCCTGTCAGCAGTTGAGTTTCCTAGCCATCTAAAAGTACTCTAAGTTCTTGTGATCAATCCACACTTCAAATTTATGCCTGGCACTCTCAAGAAAATGTTGCCACTCCTCAAAGGACTAAATGATAGCTAATATCTTCTTGTCATAGATCTCATAATTTTGCTCCACTACATTGAGACTCTTAGAGTAGAAGGCCACAGAATGCCACTTACCATTCTCTCTTGACTATTGAGAGAGGACAGCTTTAGTAGCAAAATCTGAGCTATCAGCTTCCACATGGAAGAGAGAGTCATCATTGGGAAATAGAAGGACAGGCTTTGAAGTGACTGCCTATTTGAGAGCATTAAAGGCTGTCTGCTGTGCTGTATCCCAGTGCCAAGGAGTGTCCTTAGTGGTGAGATCAAAGAGGGGCCAGGCATAATGTGAGAAATCCTGAATAAACCTCTAGTAGAAGTTGATGAAACCCAGAAAGGCCTAGACCTCCTTCTTGTTCTTAGGCTCTGGCAACTCTACCACACTAGCTACCTTGACTGGGTCCATCTCAGCCATTCCATGAGAGATGATCAGTCCAAGATATTCAACCTTAGTCTGCTCAAACTCACATTTCTTTGACTTAAGATAGAGTTGATGTTGGTGAAGACATTCCAGTATGATGTGTGTAATCTGACAATGCTTCTCTAGAGTCTTAGTATAGATGAGGATATCATCAAAATATATACACACAACACCTTCCACTATGAGGTCTTAAAAAATGTCATTCATCATGGTCTGGAAGGTGGCTGAGCTATTAGTAAGGCCAAAGAACATTACCAGAGGTTCAAAGAGTCCATGATTTGTTCAGAATACTGCCTTCCACTCATCACCTTCCTTGATGCACACATTACTATAGCCCCAGCAGACATCCAACTTGGTGAAATAGTGTGCACCTTAGAGGTTGTTGACAAGCTCTAAAATGAGTGGTAAGGGATAGTAATTCTTCACAGTTATTGCATTCAAGACTTGGTAGTTCTGAACTAGATGTAGAGATCCATCCTTTTTCTTAATGAAGAAGACTGGAGAGGCCATGGGAGACTTTAAAGGATGGATGTGACTAGAGTCTAAATTCTCTTGCAAAAAGGCATTAAGCTCATCCTATTCTCTAGGAGAGAGGGGATAGACCTTGCAGCTAGAGGGCTCAGCATTGGGCATAAGCTTGATTGCATGGTCCCACTATTTATGCTCTGGCAGAAAGTCAAATAATGCCTTAGAGAAAACATCTTCAAAATTTTGCAGGTGATGAGGAACTGCATCTTGGAATGACTTAAGAGCAGAGTTAGCAGCAAATGCCTGAGCTAATTGCTGGGAAGTGGTTTGGCTAACTCTAATCTCTACTACTGTTGGCAGAGGTCATAAGGTAGTCACATAAATCCTATCACCTGTCTTAATAGCCTTGTTTAGAGACTCAGGGTCAGGAGTACACCCAAATTCACCTTCATATTCCTCTTCCATCTGGGCTTTACTCACCACACCTTGAACATCCTCATAGAGGGCCTCTCTATAAGGGTATGCCAAGGGGAGAGGATCCAGTAAGTCAAGATTAGCAAAGGAGAGGTATCCAACTTGGCAAGCCTGTACCACAGCATGCTCATGGGCTGACACTTTGTGCTCCTTCTTAGCTTCCTGGGCATATGTAGAATAGCATCAAGGGCAGTGGCTCATGTTTACCTTACTCTTGGCCCAGTCAATCTCTGGATTGTAGTCATATAGCAAGGAGAATCCAAGTATTATGTTCTGCTTTTCCAAGCTGATAACTGCAAAGATGGCATGCTTGGAGTGAGTCTAATAACAAAGAACTAAATCCACTACTAAGCAAATGGATCCAGCTTCATTGAGCATACCATTAATATTATAGACTAGAATAGGGCAAGAGAGAGGCTGAGTAGTGAGTTAATGTTATTCCACATATTTGGTGTTCAGAAAGAGCCCAGTAGCACCACTGTCTAAGAGAGCTACAATGCTCCGAGTCTGCTGAATGTCTATTGTCTCAATCTCTACACTTAGATGCAGAGAGTTGGGAGAGGAGGTGGAGGCAACAATATAGCAATGAGGGAGGCATTGTTTCCAAGCTAGAATATGAGGGCATCAAGCAGAAGGAGAAGAAGAGGAGGTCTGGGCTGAGGCCTTAACCAAGAAGATACTTTGTATGTTGGAGGGGGTGCTTATGGTTTCAGTCAAGGAATTGTGAACAGGGAGCAATATATTAGACAATTCTACAGATAGACATGCAAACCAATTAGCATCAAGTGGCAGAGGCATACAACTCATCCATTGCTCTACTGAAAACCCTCCCTAGCAGGACCAACAGACTCTTTCAATAGTTCTGCTACAGCCTTCCCAGGACCTGAGGACTCATCCAGAGGTTCTGGTACAGACTGTATGTCAGGAGAAGAGTTTCCTTGAGCATCTCTAGCAGCCAGAAGCTGGAAAAGAAGCTCTTCCTGCTTTAAGGCTAAGAGGTAGTGCACCTCCAACCCCTGAGGGCAATATCAAGCAAAGTGGCCAGGCTTTTCACAGTAGCAGCAGAGGAGAGGAAGCAATAAGCATTGACAAGAGGCATCAACATCCATTGGAACTCCAAGAGGAAGTGAATATCCTGTAGGCACCTGAGCAGGAGGTAGAGCACAAAAGGAAAAGGGAGGCTGAAGAGGAGAATGAATAGAGAGAGAGGTGTGTGAGGTAGAACAAGGAGCAGTTCCATAGTGAAGCTCACATTATAACTCCATGAGCTACTACTAATCATGTGCTACCTAATACCAAGACTCAATACTTGTGTCATTTGGTTGTCCCTCAGCCATGCTGTTAATATGGTCCATGAGAGAGGAAAGAAGGCCATTTCAAAAAGTGAGACAGAGCTGAAGACTATCAAGATAGGAGGCCTATTCAGCTAAAGCTCTAAAAGAGTCAATATATTCATTTAAGGTCCACTTTCCCTATTCATGAGGATCTCAAAGAGTAAGGGCTGCTACCTTAGTAGGGTCCAAGGGAAAGAACTCTGTCTGAAACTCCTTCTTAAACTGACTCCAACTTCTAAAACTCTCTATTCTTCCAGGGTGTTGAAAGACTCATAATGTATATGTCAAAGCTCACTCAAACTTCATATAGGAAAGAACTCAGGCAATCTTGAGAGTATCAGAGGGAAAGGCCTCACTACTGAGTTGAATGTAAGTAACACAAGACTGCAGGAAGTGCTCACCCATGGCTTGATCACTATTGAATACATTTGGGAGTGCTGGGCAAGGAATATTGGTATGAGCTGGGGAGGAGGCCCCAAAGTGAGGGGCTGGGGGTGTGTCAGCCCTAACTGGAGGTGTCTGGAGAGGAGTAAGAGTGAGAGGGAGGTGCTCTAAGAGGGCCTGGAGAAAATGGGAGATAGTGTCTGTGGCTTGACATAATTCAGTAAGTTTGGTAGTGTGAAGGGTGAGGGAAGCTTGAGTAGTCTGCACCTGAGTCTCCAGAGCAGGCAAGTGACTCCAGGCATTATCCTGAGGGGCAGAAGCATCCAGGAAAGTATCTGAGGGGGCTGGTTGGGTCATAGAAGCAATAGAGGGGCAGGGAGTAATCCAGTGGGAGAGAGATCTAAAGAGGCAAGAGAGGGCTTAAGTAGGCTAAAGGAGGCTCCCAGACCAAAATGTAGAAACTTGTTCTGCTATAAGGGTGACCTCTGGAGGCTATGGCTCAATTACACAGTTGGCAGAAGGAGATCCAAAGTGTATTAGAATATATACTAATAATATTATAATAACTACTCACCTGGCAGAGGAAGATCCAAAGAGAACAAGTTTGGGGATTTCCTATGCCAGGTTGGATGCTTTTGGAGCTTCTGAAGCATGGAAAACAACTGTACAGTACAATAAAACCTTAAAAACTCAAAAATTGACTAACCAAACAACTGTGCAAAAAAGGTAGAAAAACTCTGGACTTTAGAAGTCAGAAAGGCGAACCCTGGCTTATATAAGCAGTCTGGAAGCAGTGCTGGAGGGTCCACACTTGTCTGAATGATAGCTAAAGAACTAGAGCACCTCATGTTGGAACATTATAATGTAATAATGTGATGTAGTAATACCTTGAGCCATTGTCAAGAATATGGTGGCCTCATGCTTTGTCTGCAGTGGCCTCACACTGCTTTATCCGCAGGCTTGTATATAACAATACACATAGATACAAGTACTCTCAGTTGTGTTTACACATCACTGAGGGTATGTAACTACTTTTACTATACATTGACCCATACTCATTAGACATGTACTTAGATAAATGCTAATTGTATAACTATAAGGGAAACACTTAATGTCTGCAGAACTCCTTCCACAGAGCCAATGGTGCAAGTGACAAGCAAGAGTCAAGTGAGCATGAGGGCAGGCAAGAGTCAGGCAAGGGACAAGCAAGGCTAATAGAGGGTTAGATGTCGCTAGAGAAGCTTACAGTTAGTTCAGTGGATAGGCCAGAAGAATACTGTTATTATTCAGCCTGGGGATATTCTATCCACAGGCTGCCTATATATACTATATTGGTGGCTGTGTTATTATCAATACTGTTTACTAATTAGGCCCCAGTATGTAATAGAGTATGACTAACAATAATCAATGCTGAGTAAGGTCTATGTATATAACTCATTAAGGCTGACTACTAAGAGATGGAAGGAGAAAGGGTGGGCCAAGCAGCCAGTCAGATCTGCTAGGAGTAGGCATATTGTTGGACTAAGCTCGGAATAGGGTTGGACATAGTCTGAAAACTGGTCCCCTGACAGTAACATTCTAGGTACTTAATATCAGTCATGTTTACACATTACTGAGGATAAATGCTAATTGTGTAATGTTTTAGGGATAGACCATTGTCTATATATTTAGCTGCAGTGTCTCAGTTTCAACAGGTTATAGGCCTTATCTAGAGTGGACTACCTAACATAGTACTGCTACTCATTGGAACTTATTATCTTAGTCTTAGCACTGATTGCACCAGACTACTTCACTTAGAGCTTTCTCCAGAATAGATCCTTCTCTTTGTTGGATCACCTCATATAGCAACTGCCCACTTTGTCTTGTCCAGATTTGGAAAGACAAGAGAGTGTAATCCTCCTGAACAAAAGAACGAGAACTTATTTTTTTTCTTTCCCTGTCCATACACCTATTTTGCCAAGATGTCCCCTACCAATACAAACCTCCCATCCATCACTGCAATCTCCATGTGTGGTGTAAACTGGAAGTCAGAGAAATTCAGCCACAACTCCCCTACATTCAACTTCACAAAGTAGTTGAAAGCTTTAAAAATCCATCTCTCACTCCTCAGACTGAAGGCCTATATCTTTGCTTCCTTCATCACTATTCCAAGTGCCAAGGAAGAATCTGTTGCATATTAGAATTGGTATGCAAATGATGATCTTGCCCAAGCCATTATTCTGACTGCACTTGATAAGTCCGAATATGAAGAACTTGATGAGGATAAAATGGCTGCAAACCTATATACCCAGATAAAGACACATGCAGAAGGCAAAGGACCAGTTCACATAATAGCATTAATTCAGAAAGTACTTTGAATCCAGTGCTCACCTGATGAATCCTTAACCTCCACTGCAAAGTGCATCTGCAATATTGTGAGCTGCATCTGCAATATTGTAAGCTGCATCTTTGCAATAAAAGCACTAGATGAGGATCTCTTCAAGTGTGTTGTGCTCCTCAACAGCTTAAATGACCCCCAGTACTTGGTAGTCTAGACACAGATATTATGAGGCTTAGCAAATGCTACCATATCAAACCCAGACACATCAGAAAACATTAAAAAGTTGCTGGAAACCATACAGAATCTTACCACCTTGAAGTCTACAGGCTTTGGCCTCTACACTGATGCAGCACTAGTAGCAATGACAAAAGGTCACTTTCATTCACCCAGGCCTAACCTCCCAGGCCATGATCATGCAGCTGGTGTGAAGTGTTGTAAGACATGCACTATGCACAATTGGCCCTGTGGCAGTCATGAGGCTCCTTACTGTGCCCATGCTGGTAGAGCAATGAAAAAGGAGAGATTCCATGCTGCATGCAATGCTGCATGTGTAGCTGCCATAAATCATACCATGAAAGGAAAGGGTGAACCCAATACAAAGGTGTACACACAGCTCACAGGCCCAAAAGGGAAGGTATACTTAGTAGAGGAGGGCAACTTGGGAAAACTACAGACCTTGAGTAAAGATTCAATGCCTGCTAAATTTGCTGGGTTAGTCACTGATGACGTACCCCTGACCACAACAGTTGATGATATGGAATGGGAGGGCTAGATGGCTGTTATTATGAAGAAGGAAATCAATGATGAACAACTACCCATGACAATAATGCCCAAATGCACTGATGAGACAGCTCTCTCGACCATTGCCAAAAATCCATTTTTTGTAAACACCAGAGCAACAGTCCACATATCTCCATTCAAATCAAACTTCAGCTCACTTCAGTCAATCAATCTGAAAGGCATAAAAGGTGTCAGAGGATCATCAATCTCAGCATGTGGAATTGGAAACATTATCCTCAGATTTGTAGAAGGAAAGTTACTTACCCTCAAAAGAGCCCTATACATCCCCAAATCTACTGTTTGCCTCATCTCAGCCAGCCGAATTGCAACCAATAATGACACATACTTCTGTTTTGACAACAAGAAGGTACAGATCAAAGATTATGTCATGGAAAAGGTTATTGCCAAAGGACCCCTAATAAAGGACAGGGGTCTATATAATTGGCCTATTGAATTACACCAAGGATGCCTACATCATGCACTAAATAGTCAGCATTGAGATCTGGCATTGCCGTCTTGGTCATGCAAACTACTAAGCAATCCTCAGCTTAGCCCATGATTGCAAAATCAAAGATGCGCTCCACCTTCATTCTTTTTCACTACCAAAGTGTAACAGTTGCATCCTAGGAAAACAGACCAGGATGCTAGTATCAAAGGTGTGGGAAGAAGGGCATAGAAGAAAATGGAAGCTCAAAATAGTATAGGCAGACCTAATGGGACTGGTGAATGTACAATCTAGATCAGAAAATCACTATATACTAGACATTATAGATGATTTTAGCAACATGGCTTGGTTGATCCCACTTAAAACAAAAGATGAGGCCTTTGCAGCATTAAAAGCATGAGAGTTAGCTCGTGAGACTGAGACAGGCTTAAAAGTAGGAAAATATTGCACTGGCTTTAATGGCGAACTCTACAGCAATAAAATGGATGCATGGCTAAAAACTAGAGGAGTAAGAAGTGAACATGGTGCCTCATATACCTCTGCACATATTGGTCAAGTCAAGCATTTATATAGAACCCTAATGGGAAAAGTGAGAAGTATGAGAATTGACTCAGGCTGCCCAAAATTCCTTTGGAATGAGTTCTATCTTACAGCTACTCACCTCCATACAAAAACTCCTACCAAATCACTAGACAGAAAGACCCCACATCTACTATAGTTTGGATGCAAGCCCAAATATGATTACATGTGCAAAATTGGATGTCATGCATTTATCTTCATACAGACACACAATCCAAAAGTGAAACCAAGATCTATAGAGTGCACATTAATCGGATATGGGCAAAACTCAAAGACTTATTGCTGCTGGGATCGAGCAAGTAAAAAGGTGTATCAGTCTTACCATGTAAGATTCATTGAGCAACATGAAAGCATGGTATAGACCAAAACACTCATTCCTTACCCATTATGGCCTGCTGAATTCCCCATTCCCACACTTGAAGAAATCGAAGAAATGGCCTCACTAATGCCATGAGACTTTAATGATGACCTCAAATATGAAGTCAAAATCATGCCTGCACAAAAAATTGAAATCACTCACCAACCAGAGCAAATGCCACAAAGACCCAACACACAGCCCACCCCCACTACTGATAGTATCCTGTGAAGGTCAACTTGTGCATGCCAACCCACTGAAAAAGTGGTACAAGAAGGAGATTAACTGACTACTAGGCTTGAAAAGACAATGGAAGAAGTACAAGAGAGTGAGATAAGAGTAAAGCAAGCAAGGCTGGAAAGACAAACACAACATGCAGCAAATGACACAGCCACTGACTGTGAGCAAGTGCCGACACCCACAGATGACAACATCCAGATCAATTAAGATTGAGTACTTGCAGCAATCTCACAACTAAGTGATTTTGAACTACTTTCTACCAATAATGAGAAGGAGCCCAAGACTTGGAAGGAGGCTCAAAATGGACTGGATGCACAAAGATAAACTGAGGCCTACTGCGAAGAAATACAATCCTTGAAGGACATGAAAGTATACTGACTCATCTCATGCTCAAAAGTTCCCCAAAGATGCAAAATATAAAAAGGACACTCAATATTCAAAATCAAAAGAAATAAGCATGGCAAATCCACCAAATACAAGATACAACTAGTATTCAAAGAATATGAACAGATATATGGTAAAGACTATAATAAGATCACATCACTGACTGCACATATGGAATCATGGCAAATTCTCCTACATATTATAGCAGCTGAGAGATGAAATGCCATCCAAATCAATGTCAAGACCACATTCCTATATGGAGTCTTCCCAGATAACAAAGTCCAGTATATAGAATAACTAGAAGGATTTGAAGAACTCAGAAAAGAGGGCTGAGTATGTGAACTAATGCAAGAACTCTATGGAATAAAGCAGGCTGGCAGGATTTGGAACCAAACTCTCAATGATTGAATGATCTCATGGGGGTTTAAATAACTAGCCAGTGAATCTTGTATATATTATAGAAAGTCACCTACAGGCATAGTCATTGCTGCAGTACACATAGATAACTTCCTCTCCATTACTAGCTCAAAGGACAAAAATAACTGCTTCAAAACACAGATGCATCAGGCATGGAAGATATCTAACCTTGGCACTCTGCAATACATAATAGGCATCTCAGTCAAGTGGGATTGAATAAAACACACAGTTGCACTAAGCCAATCAGCCTTTATTGACAGAGTCATACTGAAGGACATGCATCTGTTGTCACTGCCTATGGATCCCAAATCAAAACTTAGGCAATCGAATTGAGATACCCAAACCCAAGAGGAAAGAAATGACATAGAAAAACTCCCTTACAGATCTCTTATCAGATGTTTACTCTATATAGCAATTGCCACATGGCCTGATATTGCATTTGCCATCCAACAACTATCCCAGTTCTTGGACAACTATGACAGATCCCACTGGAACACTGGGATACAACTACTATGCTACCTAAAAGGGATGAGAGACCTAAAACTGTGGCTCAGCAGCTCATCCATCATACTATGAGGCTTTACGGATGCAGACTGAGCAAGCTGCCTAGATACCAGATGCAGCACAAGTGGATATACCTAGTTGTTGGGCTCAGGTGTAATATCTTAGTTAGTTCAAAAGCAAAAAACTGTCACTACCTCATCCTGCGAGGCAGAATACATGGCAGCATACAAGTCTATCCAAGAGTGTATTTGGCTATGAATGCTCACTAGAGAGCTTGGATGAAACTGCACGAATAGGCCAATGATCATATTTTGTAACAACAAAGCCACAATCTTACTCTCCAAAGACCCATCTGTGCATGCTCAAGTAAAACATTTTGACATTAAATACCATTTCATCCACAAATGTGCACAAATGGGCAAAATCACAATAAAATACATTCACACAAAAGACAATGTCACCAACATATTTACTAAACCCCTTCCAAAACTGCTGTTCACCCAACTCCACCATAATTCATATATGAGGAGGAGAAATGCAATGGCTCATGGTAAGGAGAAGTATTGGGATGTCATAATGTGATAATGTGATGTGGTAATACCTTGAGCCATTGTCAAGAATATGGTGGCCTCATGCTTTGTCTGCAGTGGCCTCACACTGCTTTGTTTGCAGGCTTATATATAATGATATGCATAGATACAAGTACTCTCAATCATGTTTACACATCACTAAGGGTACATAACTACTTTTACTATACATTGACCCATACTCACTAGATATATACTTAGATAAATGCTAATTGTGTAATATTCTAGGGATAGACCATTATTTATATATTCAGCTGCAGTGTCCCAGTTTCAACACTTCAAAGGTTGAAAATAGTGTTAATAGATAGTGTTAAGAGAATAGAAACAATACCATGAGAGAAGATAGAAGAAGTAAAGAAATGAATAAAAGGAGAGTGAAGGAATAAGAAGTGAAAGAAGAAAGGAAAGAAGGGAATGAGGAGTTCCCTGACAGTTATTTAGCCTTCATTTTCTATTCCTAAGAAACTTGATATAAATTTTCCTAGCTAAGAGAGAATTCTCTAATGATTTTAGTGCTCCAGTTCTGTAAATTGTTAATATTTTCCTCAGTTTGCTACAATTTTTATTAAGTGTGCATTGATTAAATGCTTCCAACTATACTGAAATCAAAAGGCTTTAGTCATAGTTTTATTAAGATATAAGCACTTTACTAAAACCTATACAATTTTTACTAATAGCTAATTTTAGCTTTGTTCCATCAAATCACTTATATTTCTGTCAGTTTGCTAGGGAATGTCTTTGGACAGCTTTTAATGTATGCATATTAATTAGGCAATTTTAACAATATTCAATACACAGAAGTTTATATGTACTCCTACTGAAATATACACATTTTATTGTCAAGGTGTGACACTAAATTGATGGTCTTGCACAGCCACAATGCAATTTAGCACTAGATTATCTTATTAATAATGAAATTACATCTTTAATAATTCTATCAAATCTGCAGTAATTGCCTTGATTTATTATTAGTGACAATGCTTATAGTTCTATCATTAATTATTTAAGATGAATCACCTGATCTCCAGAGATGTGAGCATAGCCACAAGGATGATTTGGGTATAAAGTAGATCAAAATATTGATAAGCTGATTTTTTAACATCTAGGCCACTAATAAGGCTAATTTAACATTATTATTGTGGCTATGCCATTTGCTTACAGTTTTCAGCAGAAGTCTATTTTATTCAGACTTTTTGATTATCAATAGCTTTGTCTTATCTCATTGTTGAGACAGATGTATTATCAGAAGCTCATAATTTTGTTGTTTCAAAATACCTACAAGAAATCCAACTTAATTACATTTTCCCTAGTTTTTTTCTAGCTATTGCTAGTAGTTTGTTTGGATATTTTTTCATTGCTGTGCTAAATGTAGTGGTAAATGCAGGGAGCAAGTTGCAAGTAACTTTTGATCTTTCATATCCTTGAAACAATGCATTAGCACCATCAATAAACTCTCTTATAAATGTTTCTTATTCCAAATGTGACTGGAAAACCTTTTTCACTTGCTGGTTACAGGTTGCCAAGGCTCCTCTGTGGTCCCAGATTGCAGTTGCAGTGTCCAATGTTGACTCTGCTTTTAAAAACATTCCTACTTGCCTACAGGATTGGGCTCTGTTGTAAGGGGAATGCTTAATATCTGCAGAACTCCTTCCACAGAGCCAATGGTGTGAGTGATGAGCAAGAGTCAAGTGAGCATGAGGGCAGGCAAGAGTTAAGCAAGGGACAGGCAGGGCTAACAGAGGGTTGGACATCACTAGAGAAGCTTACAGTTGGTTCAGTGAATAGGCTAGAAGAACACTGCTATTGTTCAGTCTGGGGATATTCTATCCACAGACTGTCTATATATACTACATTGGTGGCTGTGTTATTACTAATACTGTTTACTAATCAGGCCCCAGTATGTAATGGAGTATGACTAATAATAATTGATGCTGAGTAAGGTCCATGCATATGACTCATCAAGGCTGACTACTAAGAGATGGAAGGGGAAAGGGTGGGCCAAGTGGCTGGTCAGATCTGCTAGGAGTTAGGCATATCATCAGACTAAGCTTGGAATAGGATTGGACATGGTCCAGAAACCAGTCCCCTGACACCTGCTGGCTGTCATTATTAATGGTTCAATTCATTTTGACTTCTGTCTCAACTTTGAGATTTCTTTGCACTCCTAGTATCTTCAATAATGTTGCTGATGTCATTGTCAAGATCTTCCTTTACCACAGCATATAGGCATTTCTGAAGTAGATGGACAATTGTATTTTCTTCTGTTTTCCTCACATAGGTGAACTTCCTTACACATATTCTTACAATGAGTCTTTAATCTGGTTGATTGCAGAGGACCTTGGCTAGCCCTGGGCTCCTGAAAAACACTCCCCTTTCTCTTCTACCTTCATTTACATTGGCTTTGTCTGGTCCCTGGACAAGAAAACTGTGTCAATATCTTACCAAGCTAGATCCCTAGAGAGAAGACACTGGTGTGACCAACCCTCAAGATAGTCAAATTTCTCATTAGGACACTTAATTATATTTGCCTTGTTGTTTCCTCAGGGTGTTCTAGGCTCTTTTCCTTGTATGCCTTTTGTTTAGGCTTCTCCACTGATGCAAGCCCATTTCTGTGCCACAGACTGTGAAAGGTAGTTTGAGTGGTGGAGAACAACACTCTCTTGGAATTGGTGTGGTATTTGTATTGTCAAACCCCCCCCAAGCCCCTACTGGTTTAACCTTTTGTGGACACATCTATGTTTTGGGGCATAGACTTAGTCCTGGACAGATGTTGGTTAGCCTTGAAATCAAAGGATGAATGGTGCTCTGAAGGCAGAGATATTAGTTGGGCTGAGATGGTAGCGGTGGACCTAGCAGTACACACTCTCACCATGGCTAGATATTGGGACTGCCACATAATTGTAAGATCAGATAACTCCAGTATGGTTAGTGGCTTGGCAGCTGGTAAACCCTTCATTGCACCTTCAATTTGTTTTGATAACCTTTTTCAATAACTACAATGGTAATAATCAATGCTGTCTTGCTATGTCATGCTATAATTCAAAGGATTCCCTTGGATAGCAAATGACTTCCTTCAATAGCTAAATTAGTAGTAATCAAAACATTCGCTTTGCAGGACGTGAACTTAGTCATGTGTGCATACAAATAGTTTTAACCATTCTGACATGAGCACAAGCCAGTTTAATACATGAGAGAACAGCACAGGTACTGTTCTCTCTCAGGAGGCTGATACTTATGTTCCCCTTATCCTTGTAACTGTGTTTTCAATGGGACAAAGGAATTACTATTGATACATCAACCAAAGACAATCAAGAACATTTGTTCCTTACCACAAGGGCTCCGCGACTGCACACATCAGCACCAAACCCATGGGTTCGCACAAGCCAAACTCTTTATCTTGGCCAGCAATTGTGCCTTTATAGACAACGTGGTACTCAACGCTTGGGTGGACTCCACCTCAAAAAGATATTCCTCAGCTGTAAATGAACTGAGATGAATAGTATATCTTTGGCAGGAAAATAAGGGCTGGGGGACTGCTAGAAGGTGGTCCCCTGACCTTTGGTTGCTACAGCTTTAAGGTCAATTGCTTGGTCTGCTTTGTGGTAAGGCCAGAGACCGCATGAATTAACCTTCACAGGTCACCCCTACAAATTGTAAGTACTATCCTATTGTCAAGATACATTTACTCACTTATCAACTTTCCCCCATAAGGTCAGATTATTCTAAAATAAACATGGGGTTCCTATGTATGGGTGGGATTGTATTCCCGGACAAGAACCATATTCATTTCTGATGATTTAGTAGTCGTTCTAATCACTCACCATTAGAACTAAGATTTATGCTGGAATTGACTTTACATGCTCAATTAATCTACAATCTTCCTGCGCTCACGATACAAGAATTGTCAGGCCATATTTGGCAAAGTATCAAAAAAACGTTTTTGCTGATGTAGAAGTTGCATGTGAGAATTACGGATTTGCGTGACTTCTGCGGCTGAGAGGTTGGCCGTCTCGGGTACTGTTGGTGGAGGAATCATGACGTGGGAGGATATGCTGATAAAATGACCGTCTGAGGCTCTCAGAGGGACTGAGATATTTCTAGCCGGCATGCACTCTGCGCGAGTGCGATGGAACAGTGATTAGATTAAAATCCCGTCTATCGACGACTGCGAGCACAGTGTGAGACGACTAGGTCGTCGACGCCGCTGTCCGCAGGTATATCTCTGTATATAGACAATGGTAGTAATGTAATAAAGAGCTGACCACTATGTGATAGTGTAAAGGACCAGCAATTTGATCTTCGCCCGAATAAACCCCGGGCAGTCATTTCTCCCTTTGCCCGAATCATTATCATATTCGATCATGAAGTTAAAACTAAATTTGAACACGGTCAATGAGAAAGACCTAAGGAGTAACAATCACGGGCTTTGCAAACCAGTAAGGACCCTAAGTGGAACATATCCCTCAGGGACGATCCACGACAACTGCTTCTTCCTAGGTAAGCTGTCACCTTGACCCTCTCGATAGAACGACCAACTTAGGTCTAAGGTTTTTTCGTCAGCTTACGTTAATGAGTCACTGATTATTATATCTAATGACAAAATAGGAGTATTTGTATAGGTACGAACCTAAAGTTCGAATCATCTTTTGACTCGAACTTCGTGTATGATTACTATAAATCTTCTATCATCCATTCTGAATAAATTATCTTTTGACTCGAACTTCAGACTTCGATATAATTGATTCTGTCACTTGCGCTGTGTTCCGTCAGGATTTCCAGTTGTAGCTAAAAAATCCACCTTTGCTGCAGTCTTTTTACCTCAATGTAGAGTCTCGTATACATGCGGTCAAATGAGTGATTTATTAAGGCTTTCCAGGATCCGGCCGGGGTGCCATATCTGTATGTATAAGGTAACTCTAGTCCAATCAATGATATCCGCACGCCAATGCCTTTTCGGTAGATACAGATTGTTAGATCTCATTAGCCAGAACAAGGCGGGTACGGCTCGGTTGCAGTAGCTGTTGATTTCATAACAGGTGGTAACAACGTGTTTTCCTGCAGCCTCAGGACATCAAAATGTCAAATCAGCCGATAAACAGTTTTGCCATTCCACCCCGTGATCAAATTGATGGATTTTCCATTTGTCCTTCGCACCTACTGACTTGGTAATATAAGCAAATATGCCTGTGGGTCTTGCACATATCCTCTCAGTCAGCACCCAAGGACGAAGCCAACTCTCTCACCAGAGACGTTCACCATGGCATTGACGCCTCACCCCATTGATGTCAGCGACTGGCTCCTAGAAGATCATCATCGGCCCGTGACACATATACAAATTGCTGCAATTCCTGTGCCTGAGATATTCTGTCTACCAGGTGGCCGAGGAGGCCAGCTGTTACATTGGTACATGCACAAGTTTCCCATAACTTGCTTGTCCGTCACTGCCTAATGTTGTAACTCGTTAGGCAAGTTGCACTACTATTTCCGCAGACCGATAGAGGCACGAGCCTTAAAGGTCTTGTCTTTGATACCGTCAAGGTTGACAGCAACCCAGTTGTACAAATCAAGTAAGTTGCACATTTAATCTGCATCATCTTATTAAGTTTGTTATTAGAGTTGAAGGCGTTCCTTATTTGGCCTCTAGCAATGCTGTTGGCGGGATCACCGTGCCTATTGAGGACGACTCACCTTGTAAGACGACCGATGAGATATTCGACCTCCTCTGTCACTTCCGATTCCACCGTTACTTTTATAATGGTAACGGTAGTGGCTGCTGCTTCTGGTCCCTGGGTGTCATGAGTATGCTTGTCCTTGGGGGTGTGCTCAACCGCTCATGGCTTGATCTCATCAATGAGTGTGTAAGGGAGTTAAGAAACAATGACCAATACTGGATTCCCTCCGAAGAATATGCTAACTTTTTCTAGAACCACAACCACGGTAGGTAATTAATTGCGGGAGTTGATACTACATCTAACAAACTGGCGTATCAGATCTGCTACACCGTGCCCAGGATACGCCCTATCAGTACTGAAAACGACCGTGTTTTCTGACATACCTTAATAAAAACAACGTGATTTTTTTACTGATATATGTTGATATGTTTTATGGGGTGGTGATTGTAAACTGGGGCTAGCTCCAGTGGCAGATAAGTCTAGCACTTATCCGATGAATCACCTTAGATTTCCCTCCAATGGTGCAGTAACTATGTCTGCTGCTCAGCTTCCGTCTTCTTAAGAATCAAATCTTTCTCAACTCAATTGTTCATCTGGAATCATTGCTCTTAACGCTACTCAATCCAGGAATAACTTGTCTCAGTGACAGGGCAAGGAGGGATCACCCTATTTTGTCCAATGCCTGTTGGACATTTCACATATCACACAGTCACTCCAGGACCGCACCGCTCCCATTATATTATTCAATAACAAGCTACAGAATCCGCAATAGAAACGCGTTTGACTTGGGCATGATTTCCTAGTGCAGCGATTAGATCATAAGGATAGTCTTTCACCACTTATGCTGCTTCGCCCAACTCTCCACTGGCTGAACCGTGGGAATTAACTTCCTCATTGGCTGAGCCCCTGTCTCTGGGAAATGATGGAGCCCTCGTCAAAAGTAATCCAATTCACACGACCCCATGACCTAGGAACGCTGTGACTAGTGACGTGACCGTGGCATTAGTCACATTAGTCACAGTACTGACATCGGCGTGACATTGGTCACATGTGACGTGACATGTGACTGTAACGTGACCAGACCTCGGACTATTTTCTGTCAACTGGCAGAGTAACTCCTCAGACTTGTTCTCTGTAGATTTCTCTCTGCCAGATTAGTACTTTACTTACTTAACTTGTCATACCTCTTAATATATCTTTGGATTTCCCTCTGCCAGCTGTGTGACTGAGCCACAGCCTCCAGAGGTTGCCCTTACAATAAGGATATATACTCAACTTGTGTTCTTCTTATATATAGCCTTACATTCAGTGACATAGAAGAAGTACATCAAGTTGTCACCAATCTGGTCTGTAGATGCATCAAAGAAAAAGGCACCATAGTGAAATATATCAACAATAGTGCTCCACTCTATAGAGAAAGAGTAATGAATAATATAATCAACAACATTATAGTGAAGTTTATAGAAGTAAAAAGAATTTTACATGCATATTAAATTCAAAAATGTGCTAGCAAGATTCAAGTGCAGAAATATATCTAGCATCCAAGTGTTCTTTGATTTCATCTCTTTAGTCTCCAACAATTTCCAAATACTTCAATCAACTTCTATGCAAGTGCAAGACTATATTATGGCAATTTGATTTTTCTTTAAATATATCTCTAAAAATGATAGCAGTAACACCTTCTTGTTCATTTAGGATATTATAACATTAACAATTTCCAAAATCAGCTTAAAGTTGAATAGAAAGTTTTTATAATTGACTGTGAGGTGATTTTCCATTGATTTTAAAGCTATATAGTCCCAGAGCATAAGTAATAGCATCATCAATTTTGACTTCTAAAGAAGTGAATGCAATGAATTAATACTTTAAAAAAAAAGCATTAAAAAGGAGGTGATTGTAAGGATACAGCTTAATGTGTGTGAAACTTCATCTATAAAGCCAAGGATATAAGCAACAGACAAAGCTCAAGCAAGTATAAAGGTAGACAAGAAGCAAGCAAGGGAAAAGCAAGGCTAACAAAGAGTTAGATATTACTAAAGAAGCTTGCAGTTAATTTAGTAAACACTACTATTGTTTAGCCTAAAAATATTCTATTTTATAGGCTGCTTATTTATAATATATTCACTAACTCCTGAAAATTTGATGAGATGACTAATTCTGACTAAGGCTGAGCAATAAATTTCCTTTAAAGAAATTTTATTACTAAGCACTTACTTTTCATTTAAAAAGGCTAAATTATTTATTTTACACATAAATAACACAAAAAAAATGCATAATAAATAATTTTAATATTAATACTATTATTGAATTATGTATAGCAGGTATTTAAGGGTCTGCCAGTGTAAAAAAGGCTAAACATAATTTAGTGGACACTGTTTTTCATGCCTTAGGCATTTCTTGACCAAGTAGAACCAAATATTGCAGATTTTTAATTATGTAGAAAGAAACTATATAACAATATATATATTAGTCTATTCATTGATTAATGTTAACAAACATTGAATTCAGCTTATTAGTGAAATTTTGACCACATTGAACAGTTGATATACTAAATATTTTATTATATAAGTAACTTTTACATGTTTTTTTTTTTTTGCATCAAATGCTTAAATTGCCTTTATTCAGACTAATTTCACATCAATAGCATATAGATCTTAATTCTGAATATAGGTCTTTGAATGAGGCTATGGCTTAAAGAATTTTTCAAGGCTGGGAATAACAATATGAAGCTGATTTGAAAGAGGACTTCAATGGCTTAGATCTTCAAAATGATTTAGAATATATTAATGTAGCTTTTGACTAATTGCTGCAACATTTTTTAGAATATTTAAATCAACTTATAGATAATGTGGATGATCCTGAGCAGTAGAATCTACTAGTAAAACCACTTTCTGTTATGTATATACTAGCAGACCACTTCATCCTTTTATTATTCCACAAATTATATAAGAACTTGAAAATGCTCTTTCAAAAGTAAGGCAACTTTATTTAACTAAGCCTTTACTACTTATCTTAGCCCTATCAATGTTATATATTAACATTGCTAAGCTTTCCACTTTGATGCTAAAAAGCTTACAAAGTCTATTCAATAGCATTTAAAGTTTGGCATATGCTGCTTACAAGGCCAAGTTAATTTACTTAGATTAGCAAATGCTTCATCAGAGCTATTTAAACTACTACATAGCTATTGCCCTTTTTTTAATGCTTTTAAAGCATCTATTTGTCAATATAATGCAGCTTTTGCATTCACCTCTTTAAAAGTCAAAATTGATTATGCTATTACTAATGCTTCTAAACTATACAGCTTTAGAATTAATGAAGAACTTCATCACTTTACAGGTGCTTTGCTTTCAACTGAAAGAGAGCAACTAAAATATGCACAGCTCTACTTCTATAATTATAATTAGCAATTGGCTTTTTATCAGCAAGGTAATTCTCAATTGGATTCTAAAACAATGGCATCTTTGCAAGATATGCTTTGCAAAGTCAATCTTTTCATTAATTCATACAAGCAAGTTAAATAAGTTATGGGAGAAGTTTTAAAGAACTAACTACAAAGACTTTTTGTTAAACTTTGAGCTAATTTTGGAGATTGTCAACATTATAATCAGTTCAATGAATAAAAAGGTGCTGCTGCTATCATTCCTGAAAATGAATCTGAAGAAAAATCAAATCACCATGATATAGTTTTGCACTTGCATGGAGGTTAATTGCAGCATATTAGCTACTTACATTTATATTACACTTCTTTACATTACACCATTATCTTTCCAACTGGAGAATCTGGATTTCACACTGATATTCAGTCCCAGTTTGAACTAGGAAATCAGCAAAGAACTGTTAATGTTATTCAAACTGCATATTATACATATAGATTTTAGCAAAGAGCTTAAGAAGCTAATGCTGCTTTGCTTTAAAGTGGCCAATTATTTCAGCAATATATTGTGAATGCATGAGCTTCAACTGAATAGAACAAGCTAACTAGATTAGGCATAATTAAAAGAAAATTAGGGCTGAAATTTACTAGAGAATGATTAATGCTGCAGTTGAAGATAAAAATTTACTTTAATAAAGCCAATATATTATTCTTTCTGCTTTTCATACTGGAAGTAAATGATATATGCAGTAATTATAGCTGCATTATTCTTTCCTTCTAATTCATGAAGATGGAGATAGTTTTGTAACAATATCTTAAACTTTGTCCTATTGAAGAATTATCCAGATTTAAAAGTTTTCAGGTTTTGTTGATATATTTATCTCAACAATGAGACAAGACAAAGTTATTGATCATCAAAAAATCTGAATAAAACAGACTTTTACTGCAAACTGTAGGCAGTTCTGCTAGAAACTATAGGTAAATGATATAATTAAAACTGCCTTGAAAGGCTCTTTTCAGATTATATTAAATTAGTCTTATCAGTGGCCTAGGTGTTGAGAAATTAGCTTATCAGTATTTTGATCTAATGCATACTCAGATCAATCATGTGATTATAATTATGTGATATGTGCACCTAAATCATTTATATAACTATAATTATGTGACTATGCTTAGATTTCCAGAGATTAAGTAACTTATCTTAAGAAAAGCATTATACCTTGATAATAAAATAGGCATATTTCAGCAGAAATATATGTAAACTTCTATATATTGAGTATTGTTTTGATTGCCTAATTAATTTGTATGCAATAAAAATTGTCTAAAGGCATTCTGTGGTAAACTAATAGAGGGATTAGTAATTTGATAGAAAAAGCTAAATTTGGTTATTGAGGAAAATTGAGCAAGCTTTGGTAAAATGCTTATATTTTGATGAAAAAGCCACCAAACTCTATTGTATTTGATGTTGGTGTTGTTGAAAAGGTCTAATCAATTCACACTTAATAAAAAAAGTTTAAAAGCATTTAATGAAGAACTAAAGGAGATATTAATAATTTACAGAATTAGAGCACTAAAAACATTGGAGGACTTTCTCTTGGCCAGGAAAATTTATATGAAGTCTCTTGAAACCAGACAATGGAGGCTCAATAGCTGAAAAATGACTCAGAATAACTAAAAAATATCATACATCATAGAAAGGAGAAATAATATAAATAGAAGAAGATTCTATAATTTTTAATATCAGAGAACTTATTATTTTTTCCTTCTTTCACTCTTTATTCTTTCACTCTCCTTTTATTTATTCTCTTATTTCTTCTATCATTTTCTCATTTTACTGCTTTTATTCTTTCAATGCTATTTGTTAGTACTATTTTCAGCTCTTAAGATACTCTAATTCTTTAATTACCATTCAAACAAGTGTGAGCTCTTCAGCACTGCTTCCAGACTGCTTACATAAGCCGGAGTTTGCCTTTCTGACTTTTAAAGTCCGGAGTTTCCCTGCTCTGTTTATATAGTTGTTTATATAGGCAATTTTTAAGTTTTTAAGATTTTATTATACTATACAATTATTTTCCATGATTGATAGTTATTTTTATACTTTCAAAACTTCAGAAGTGTTTAATCTGGCAAAGAAAATCCCTAAACTTGTTCTCTTTGGATCTTCTATGATATTACACTATGATGTCACAGTTATAGTTATGATTATGAGTTACATAGTTACTAAATCATGGGGCTATATAAGTTGAATTACTTTTAATAAGGATTTTATCATTTTCTAAAGTCTAGCAAAGGCTCCAAGACTAATAAAGAAGTTTGTTCTTATAGTTAAGCTAGTAAAGAATTTGATAAAGATAGTAAAAAGCAGATAAATTGCTAAGAAGGTGGCATTGAATGATATTGTTGAGCAATTGCATTGCTAGCACATGACTGAGTGTCACTGCACTTTTGTGTGACTAGAAAGTTAAAAGAGAGTAACTATGGAGGAAGAGCCAAAAAAGACTTAGCAAATAGCAATGCTTTTAATAGATATACTAGACATACTAATAACAAAAGGCAAGTTTGAGTAAACTTGCAATAAGAAAAATAGTCCAAGCAGACTAAGCTAAAGAAAGGTAATAAATTAGGAAGAGTCAAAGGCTTAGTAATAGCTAAAGATGGAAGTAGTAAGAAATTATGAAATTGCCTTGCAATGCCACTTGACTTTCAATGAGCATTGAACCTCTAAATGCTATAGAAATAGAATAAAGTAATTATATTCATATCATTCATATAATAACAAGAGTGAATAAGGTAAAAACAGCCTCAGTTAATATTTTGCTTAGCTACCAATAATAAGATATTATTACTATAAGAGATGGTCTTCAATAGAAAGATGCTATCATCACAATAGAGCTCATATACTCCTACAAGGTAGCTGCACAATTGCAAATATAGAAAGTGAAATCATTTTAAGTAAGGAATAATAAGTAAAAGAGCCTAATAAATAAGGATATTTTGTAACTGCAGAATTAATAAAAGGAGGAGATTGCTAATATTGTGAATGGAATAAAGAAGGAGCTACCTTCCTAGAGAGAGGTGAATCATAAAATAAATTTCATGAATGATGAGAAAGTATATAAGTACCATCTTCTATGATGCTTGCAAGCATTATAAGAGCAATTGCATAAAAAGACTAAGTAGTACATTAATGCACATTGGTGGGAGCCAAGATCAGCAGTGCAGTGCCTCTATTGTGCATCCTAAAAAAGGATAGTATGCTACAAATAGTACTCAATGCATGATAGCACAATGACAATACTATTAAGATTATTACTTTTTTACTAAATTAAGAAGTTATCTACAAAGATATTGCAAAAGTAAAATATAAATTAAAGATAAACTTTATAGATGTATATGAGCAGGTACATATTTAAACAATGGATATTTTAAAAATGTTATTTTTGTCTTTGATAGAGATGTTTATGAGCAAAATTATGCAAATTGAGGATTATAATGCCCCAGCCACTTTTTAGAGGTTAATAATCTTTATATTCTGAGACATTAGAAAATTCATGCATGTCTACTTAAATAATATCTTTATATTTCCAGAATTTATAGAGGAATATAAAGATCATTTGAGAATCATCTTTAAATAACTAAAAGAGCAGCAGCTCTACTTCAAATAGAAGAAATGCAAACTATATGCAAATAAAGTAGACTGCCTTGGTTATATTATTAATGATGAGGATATTTATATAGAAATTAGAAAAATTGACAGGATTCAAAAGTAGTAAGTGCTACAAATTTATAATAATATATAGTGGTTTATAGGACTAGTTAATTATATTAGTAATTTTTTACTAAATATATTAGCCTATATAGGGCTAATCCAAAATGAAGTGCTATTTTACTGGAGACACTAGTAGTATTCTGAGATAATAAAGCAAATCTATATGAAGATACTAGTAATTCAACTAATAGACCTCTCAACCAATGAGCTAATATAACTAGTTTACAATACATCAAAGATGAATATGGAGGCAATATTTGGTCAAGAACTAACATGACAGACTTGCTAGTTAGCAAGGTTTATATTAAAAAAGTTTACTGCTGCTTAAGAGAACTATGTAGTGCATAAGTTAAAAACTCTAATCATACTGGAAGCTCTTCTCAAATGAGAGGATAAGCTGATAGAGTATAAGATCTATATTATATTGGATTATAAAGCCTTGAAGTTTTTCAAGGCTCAGACATATTTAATGCTATAGCAGCAGTGCTAAATAGACTACTTGTTATGCTACTGATTTGAGATTATATATATAAAAGGCAAATTGGATAAGGTAGTAAATTGCTTATCTTAATATTTTGAGAGTAATAAAAAAGATAAAAGTCACCAGTTTGGTAAATATATAAATATAGACTATTGCATAGATTTTAAGAATGAGGACTTGCCCATTCATTGGTTTTAGAAATTAAAGGAATATATGATGGAGTTGAGGGCTATGAAAATCTAAAAAGTGTGACAAAATATATGCTTGTATAAAAAAATGGAAGAAGGGCAAGTGAAAGTATAGAAGTTGGCTGTTAATGCAGTGCCAGAGGTAGCACATATAGTACAAGAGGCAATTTAGGTTTTTAAAGAGGAGGATGTATTGCTTATATTAGTAGAAGACAATGTCTTCAGGCAGAAAGTGCAGTGGATTTATGCTACACATTAATTGACAAGGAAAATTATGGCCTATGTGGAAGACCATCCATAGTTATATATTAGTGATGGAGTAATATATACCACAAATATAAATGGCAATAAAGTACTAGGTGTTTTAAATGTGAAATTGCTGTTAATAACTATTCTGTAGCAATCTTATCAAGTAATGGAGCACTTTAAATTGCTATGCATGCTAGCATATATACATTATTGATATTAGTAGCTAAAGATAGCTAACAAAGTGGCAAAATTTTGCTTGTAAGTAGTATTAGAGATTAAAAATGCTGAATGTGCATATTTTAGGGAAACTGCACTTATTACCAGTGCTAATGATGCCATGGGATTCTATAAGTATAGACTTTATTTGTTCTTTCTTAGAATCCCAGAGCTTTAACTACCTATTAATATGCAAAATAACTAGTATAGTCCATTTAATTTTCATTATAACTATAACAATAGTAAAAGAGCTGTTGTGATTGTATTTGTAAGACATTGTAAGGCTATATAGCCTTCTAAGTTCTATAGTAAGCAATAAAAATGCAAAGTTTACCTTTAGATAGTGAAAGAAACTGCATAGGCTTCTAAAAGTTAAATTGCTTATATCAACATCATTCTATCCACAGACAGATAAGTAGATAGAAATAGCTAATTACAGTATTGTGCAAATATTGAAGGCAATGGTGTGCCTGAATCAGAGAAATTAAGTAAATAAATTATCTTTAATAAAATTTGTAATAAATACAAGTATTTTAGAAACAATGAAGTATGCTTTATTTAAACTCAATAGTAGATGTATACTATCAATGATGCATGAGTTGTATAGCAATGGAGTAGCATATAAGGGTGTGCAAGAGTTTATACAGAAAGCACTAAAGCATCTAATAGACACTTATAATGCCATTATTGCAAGTTAAGTCTTTCAGAATAAAAAGGCTAATATGTGGCATAGCAAGAAGTTAGAGATCAGGCTAAGTAGCCTAGTTTATTTGTCTATGCAGAATTTGAATCTGCTAAAAGATAGAGTGCAAAAATTATGCTCAAAGTAGATTAAATCATATAAAGTCCTAGAAACAGAGTGGCAAATGTTTAATTATATGTTAAAGCTGCTAGTTCTCCTATAATAATAAAGGATTATACTATAATCTTATATGTTGCTACTACAACTATATCAGTTCAGCAATAATACACTGTTTTCAACTTAGGGAATGCCAGTATCATATGATTTTGGGGTGGATGATCACCAAGAGTTATTTATAGAAGAGATTATTAGCTATTATTAAGCTAGTAGCAAGCACCTTGAATTTAAAGTTTGATGAAATCTGGGTGATACTGTCAGGTCCAACTAATCTGAAAGCTCACTCTATTAAGCAAGAATCTATTAGTTAAGTCTGGCCAAAAAGAGAGACTTACATGAAGATAAAGAATCAATGCCAAAAGTTAGTGCTAAAAAGGCTTTAAGAAAAAGAAATAGAAGAATGAGCAATAGAAAGAAAATAGAAATGGAAAATTAAGAAAAGAAATAAGGAGTTAGAAAGTAATAGAAGTAGTGCAAGGGGAATTAGAAACAGATAGGTAAAAAATGAAGTCAAGATAGAGTAAATGTAAATAAGAAAGTAATATAGAGGTGAAACTAAGTTAAAGAAGAAAAAAGAGGAAAGAAATAGAGAAAACTAGATGAAAAATAAGATAGGAAGATAAGAAAGGAGTAAAATGATAGAAATAGAGAAAAAAGGAAGAAACTAGAAAAAATTCAGGAAGTTAGAGCTAAGTTAAGTGGAGAAGAAAAGAGATGGAGTTGAAGAGAAACTTAAAAAGCTAGAAATAAAGATAGAAGATTGAGATAAAATAAAGCAAAGACAGAAAAGAGTTGAGGCAAAAAAATGGGATTGATTTAGAGATAGAGATGTAGAAAGAGCTGAAAAGATATAAAGGAAGGAAAAAGAGTGTGAAAATTAAAAAAGACTAGAGACTGGCAAACTAAAGCAATATCAAGACTATGTACTAACTATTAAAATTTTAATTAAGTATTTATGAGATATTTTAGGCCTTAGAAGTGATTGTGTACTAAAGAAGATCAAGTGTTTATGAAGTTGAGTAGTAAAGCAATTGTGTGGAAGTCAGAACTTGTGAGGCAATTATGCAGAGCAGCATTTGTGAAGCATTGAGAATGATTTAACTATGTTGTGGGGGAGTTGTTGATTGTCCAGTCATGCAAGAAAGTAGTAACCTATATAAAGAAGCTAGTAATCTTGGTGATTAGATTAGTAATGTTGAGTGCTAGAAGAAAGAAAGTGGAAGTTGGTGTAGTTATACTTAAAAGAGTGTAGTGGGGTTGTAACATTACTTCTTCCTTTACATTGAGACTTTAGAGATGTTGTAAAGCTCTAAAAGCACTAGAAGTGAGAGAATTCTGTATTTTCTAGTCTTACTAGAGTTAAAAAAGAAAGAGAAAAAAATTTCTAGATTTTTTTCCATAATTCTACTCATGTTGTCTCTTTCCAAGTCCTATTTCTCAAGTTCTCTCCCTTCTTTAACCAATTGTATAGACAAATAGATAAAAGACAAGAAGAAGCAATTTTGTTGGGATTTGTGGCAGATATCCAAGGGATTGAGCATCTGTGTTAGGGGACCGGTTTCCAGACCATGTTCAACCTTATTCCAAGCTTAGTCCAATGATATGCCTACTCCTAGCAGATTCAACCAGCTGCTTGGCCCACCCTTTCTCCTTCCATCTCTTAGTAGTCAGCCTTGATGAGTTATATGCATGGACCTTACTCAGCATCAATTATTATTAGTCATACTCCATTACATACTGGGGCCTGATTAGTAAACAGTATTAGTAATAACACAGCCACCAATATAGTATATATAGACAGCCTGTGAATAGAATATCCCCAGGCTGAACAATGCAATTCTAGTCTTACTAGAGAGTGGCAATATGCAAGGCCTACTAGTTGAAGCATATTTATTGCTTCTTAAAACTTTGGTAGATAGTTGCACAATTGTTGGAGTTGAGAAGTTGGAATCTTGCATGACTTTTCAAAGTTTTGAGCAGTAAGTATACTAAATTGTAGTATTCAGTAGTGGAGTTTTCTGTTTGAGGGTAAGTGTAGAGTTAAATGGTGAATTGCCATATATCAAGTGGAGGCAATTTAATCATTAAATTGATGTCATCAGGAAAGGATTTGTCTTTTAGGAAGGACCAGTTAATATTAAGGTTGAGAGTTTTGGGCATGGAGGATAAGGAAGAGAGGAGAGCAGCATTCTTGATTATTTACTAGTAAGAAGTTCATTGGAGCAAAAGGCTTAAGCATCATTCTTTTTCTTGAGTAATCATCTAACTTCTTAAGCACCCTCATTATAATTTTTTTATCAATTTATTTTTAGAGCTTAGTGATCTTTGGGCAAAACTCTTAGCCTAGGCAGCACATCTTTCAGATGAAAATCTCAATGCTTTATCAATTCCTTGAAATTAGTGATAGTGCCTTAGCCCTTGCTCATATATACTTATTTTAAGCATGTCAAGGAGCTATAGTAGGACTGTCAGAGTTATATTCAAGAGCTGAGTCAAAGATACATAATCAGAATGTTGAGATAGTGGGTGGAGAAGGTTTGGAAAATTAGTGCTAATCCTTAAGCACTTCCTTTAAGCTGATATGGTTCTAATTATATTGCTTAGTTTAAAAGTGGGCACTGTAGAGATCCAGATAGAAAGGAAAGTGCTAGTAGTAGAGAGTGCAGATATTTCAAAGCTTAGACTTGCAGAGGTGGAGGTTCAGACTGATATCATGGAGGGAGTTGCAGAAAAGAACTAGTATGGGGAGTTTTAACATTTGCTAAATATACCACTCCTAGAGTCTTCTTTATTTCAAGCAGCCTTGGTTGATTCCAAATTTGTTTGAGATTGGGTAACTCTGATAGTAGTAATATTATGGGTGTTAGAGTTAGGTATATACTTATCCTTGAAATTCATGCTAACTCCTGATTCTTCATAGAGTAAGTTGGATTTGTTTATAGTTGCTGGATAGTATAATTTCTGCATGCCTTCACATTGAAGATGGCCTTGCTCAAGTTTGCCTTAAATATTGGTTGCCTTCTGCAGTCAAGGCTGGCCTTCAGATGCTGGCAGACCTCAAGATCACTCATCATTGATGTTTTTTGGAAGTAATCCAAGAGTTGAATTGAATTGTGATGAATATAAGTGAACTAATACTGTGGACAAAGAATGTAGTGTATAAGGTATAGTGAAGCATGCTAAAGAAGTTGAAGAGAGAGTCCAAAGCAGAGTTAGATTGTGCCTAATAAATAATCTAGACTATTAATAGACTAGTATAACATTGTTTTTGCTAGTGTTCTTTTTACTTCATTTATTATTCTAATGGAGTATTGTGGGCAGAAATTGTTTTAGAGAGTGCTAATTTGATATTTAGGGCCTAACAAAATAATTACTAGAATTTGAAGACAAATAAGGCTTCATAATTGAAGATAATATTGTTGAAGAGCCCATGCTTTGAAAAGATGTGTTGAACAAAGAGTTAGATAAACTTTGAGCTATTATTGATAGTGTGGTAAGGGATAAAAATTACTTGCTTTGTAAAGTAGCAAACTATTATAAGGATCACATCATAACTATCAAAGTTTGGTAGTTCTATAATGTAATCTATGAAAAAAGAAGACTAAGGTCATTTGCCAATTGGTAATGGCTTGAGGAATCCAAAGAGTTGGTGTCAGAGTACCTTGGCATAGTGGCAGATATTGTAGGAGCATATATACTAAATAATGTCTTTCTTTGCTCTAGGCCAGAAGAATATTTAATTAATGAGTTAGAGAGCTTTCCTGATGCTGGGGTGTCCATGCAACTTATGATTGTGGTTTTATTTATAGTATATCAAGGCAAAGTTTGCTATAGTCCAGAATGTAGACTTGTCCATTTTGGACCAAGAGTTTCTAGTTGAGTGAAGAAGATATATCATTTATGAATTTTTTTAGTGTACTTCAGAGGTTATGTTTGCAGAAGTATGAGTCAGTCAGAGCACTCCAAATCCATTTTAAAAGGCCCTCTTCATTGAGCAGCAATACAGCATTAAGCTATTTAGGAGGAATGACTATGCAGTAATTAAAGGTATTTTGATTCACTTTAAAGAACTTTTTTGAGTATATGTCAAGGCATCAAGTAAGGGCATTGAGCTTCATGCCAAGTTGTCCTGGCCAGTAGTTGATGGTAAAATTATATTTAAACAGGGTCTCAGACTAGCAGGCTTGTCTCTAACTAAGTTGCTTTATAATGATAAAGTACTGGAAATTGTTATAGTCAAAGTAAACTTAGATGCAATGCTAGACTTCTTTAAAGTAGGCACACTATTGTTGAAATGCCTCTATGATTGTAAGAAGCTCCTTGTTATAGATGTTGTAGTTAAGCTTAGTAATGATCATTAATCAGGTGTAGAAGGTAATAGAGCACAAGTTCTTGCTGTCAGAATTCATTGATGACAGTATTCTAGCAATGGCATAGTCTGAAGCATTGCATTCAAGGATAATAGGCAGCAATGAATCAAAATGTTGGAGAATGGGAGTAGAGATAAATGCCTTTTTCAAGAGTTCAAAAACACTTTGGCAGTTAAAGTCCCAGTTATAGAGGTGTTCCTTCTAGGTCAGGTAATTTAGGTATTTAGTGATGCTAGAGTAGTTGTCAATGAATTACTTGTAGAAGTTAGCAAAATCTAGAAAGAATTATACTTCCTTAGCATTTCCTTAGCTAAGAAGTGATTGCTTTGACTTTGGCCAGGTCTATTCAAACTCTGTTGGAAGACACAATTGTCAGAGGACTCCTCATTCCCTTCTTTCCTTTCTTCTTCCACTTCTTATTCCTTCACTCTCCTTTCATTCATTTCTTTACTTCTTCTATCTTCTCTTATAGTGTTGTTTCTATTCTCTCAACACTATCTATTAACACTATTTTCAACCTTTAAGGTGCTTTAGTTCTTTAGCTATTATCCAGACAAGTGTGGACCCTCCAGCACTGCTTCCAGGCTGCTTATATAAGCCGGAGTTTGCCTTTCTGACTTTTAAAGTCCGGAGTTTTCCTGCCTTGTTTGCACTGTTGTTTAGTTAGTCAATTTTCGAGTTTTTAAGGTTTTGTTGTACTGTACAGTTGTTTCCCATGCTTCAGAAGCCCCAGAAGCATTCAACCTGGCATAGAGAATCCCCAGACTTGTTCTCTTTGGATCTCCCTCTGCCAGGTGAGTAGTTATTATAATATTGTCAGTACATATTCTAATACACTTTGAATCTCCCTCTGCCAGCTGTGTGACTGAGCCATAGCCTTCAGAGGTCGCCTTTACAACAATGACACTAAGGTATTCAACTTCAGTGGTGTAGAATACACACTTTAAGTTTGGCATGCAAGTTATATTTTCAGAGTCATTTCAAAATGCATTGAATATATTTTTGGTGCTCTGCAAGTGAGTTAGAGAAAATTAGAATTTTGTTCAGGTATACAATAATAAAAACATTGTTTATATTATAGAAGATGTCCTTCATGAAGTATTGAAATATAGTGAGAGAGTGAGTTATTCCAAATGGCATAATAAAATACTCAAAAAGACCATACTATATTTTAAATGCTGATATTCTAGGACTATCTAGACATTATTATACTCAGATTAAAGATCAATCTTCATATAAACTTTGGTGCTGCAAAGATAATCAATGAAATCACCAATGAGGAGGAGGAAGTAGTAGTTCTTCTTAGTAACTTGGTTTAATTTGCAGTAGTCAATGCAGAGTTAGAGGGAGCTATCCTTTTTGGTAAAAAGAATGAGAGTGCCTATAGAAGAGGCTGTTAGGAAACCACCTTCTAGCAGTTCCTCAGCCCTTATTTTCCTGCTAAAGATACACTATTTATCTCAGTTCATTTATTACTTAGCTGCTTTGCCTAACTCTCTACTGGCAGGACTGTGGGAATTAACTTCCTCATTAGCTGAGCCTCTGTTTTTGGAAAAAGTGATTCAATTCACATGGCTTTATAACCTAGAAATGGTGTGACTCATAATGTAACCATAACATTAGTCACATCAGTCACACTATATGATATTGGCATGACATTGGTTACATGTGACATAACATGTGACTGTCACATGACCAGACCTCAGACTATTTTTTATCAACTGGCAGAGTGACTCTTCAGACTTGTTTTCTGTAGATTTCTCTCTACTAGGTTAGTACCTTACTTAACTTGTTATACCTTATTAATATATCTTTGAATCTTCTTCTGCTAGCTGTGTAACTAAGCCACAGCCTCTAGAGGTTGCCTTTACACTCATAACCTCTGGACCTTTTAATATCATTAGTGCTAAGCTATTATAAATAATACAAGCAAAACTGTATAAAGGAATAATTGAAAAAAAGCCAACTCCTTACAGAAGGAGAACATTAATACATCTTAATATGATAAGATGAGCAATACATAAGCATAATGGAGATGCACCAAACAACAAATGGATATAGTCATCACTCAAAAGTAAAGAACTAATAAAGGTAGTTAAGAATTTCTTGTGGCAAGCAATGCATAATGCATATAAGGTTGAGTCATACTAGCAGAATATTCCAAACTATGAAGCAAGGGCATAGTTCCCACAATGCAATTGTGAAGAGTTTCTGGAATATATCCTCACCAAATGCACACACTCAAGACAGGCCTCTGTTTGGAGGCTGGTTAGAAATCTACACAAAAGAAGAAGCATTATATTTAAGCACCCCTCACTAGAAGAGCAGCTAGGCTATGCTATTATAACCTGAGGCATAAAACTGGGAAGTGAAAAAGTAGGGGCAAAAAGGTTTTTAACAATAATCACTTCTAAAGCATTTCATGCCATCTGGAAAGCACATTGTAAATGGAGAATATTGGACAAATCAGACTCAGAAAAAGCTTTGACTAAAAAAAAGATGATAAATAAACTAAAAGCAGCAATAAAACATAGGATCAAGCTAGACTGCCTAGCCATGGACAAGAAGAAATATAGTAAGAAGGTAATGGAGGCTAAGCTAGTTAAAAATACATGGAAAAACTCCTGCTTCAAGATAGGGACCTCCTTAAGTTATAGAGAAAGATCACTGAGGTTTTAGTGGGTATTGGTTAAAACCCTGAGCCCCACACTCTATATATAAAGATAAGTTAGAGCAGCAGCAAGCAGCTAACCTTCTGGTCAAATTAGTAGAGCAAATTTTAGTAGTCTAGTCTTAAAAAATAGCCTATATAAAGTTAAACCCTGGGAGTAAACACTGGATGCAGGGAATGATGTGCTTTTCCAAAACAATGTAAAAACAGAGTAAAAATAATTCAATTGGTTTCAAAATTTTATTTAAATGTTTTTGTCAAAATTATAGGAAAAATATTATAACTGATGAAAAGTCAGACTTAGAAAAGGTCAAACTCACTGCTGGCAGCCATAACTTTTACTCAGAAAACAGAGACAAAGAAATGTATCATGCCATTTCTAACACATATTTTCAGGTGAAAAAGATTTTAAACAATGGAAAATGTCTTTTTTCTTTTAAAAAATGTGCATAAGAAATAGCATGATACATTTCTTTTTCCCTATTTCCTGAAAGTATCAGCTGCCAGCAGTGACTGAGACAAGAATGCTTGATGATTATATAATC
Source organism: Termitomyces heimii (assembly GCA_003313675.1). Classification (NCBI taxonomy): domain Eukaryota; kingdom Fungi; phylum Basidiomycota; class Agaricomycetes; order Agaricales; family Lyophyllaceae; genus Termitomyces; species Termitomyces heimii. Next base: position 43,483 of record QLON01002330.1, on the reverse strand, counting down.
CTTGTCATGTGACTCTTGAAATGACTGATCAGATCAGAATATTTTTTCCCATGGTTTTGACAAAAATATTCAAAAGAACATTGTTTCCTGAACTCAGTGTTAATACACAGGAATTTTGTGTAAAGTAAAAAAACTCCAAAAAAGAAAACCAAGGAGATAAGAAAAAACAAAAACAGGACAGACATTCAAGATCAACCGAATTTACTTAATGAGTGCAACAAAAATCCAGGACATGATCAAGAAATTAAGATGCAATTGGGAATTGAGCCGGTGCACGGTACAGCAATTATGCGAGGACACGAAAACAATCCAACTTTTTTCTACTGATATGTCTTGCTATGTTTCATGAGGTGGTAATTTCAAATACTCGCCATGCTCAAAAAACAAGTAGGTATATCTATCTCGACTAACAAGACAATGAAACTCGTTCAATGTTGAACATTCTCAATTGGATGTGGGCACTTGACGGCGCCTGGTTATCGCGTATGCTGAAAATCCCACTTCTACCCATAGTGAAGACCCGTAGCCACGTTCCGTAGCCACACTGCTTGCCGAAAATAAGGACCACAGATGAACGGTATGAATACCTTCCACATCGGATCATTAGTCCCACTAACCCTCTCATTCTCATTCTGTCGCTTCATCGACACATACTCAAACCAAGGCGGATAAAATCCAGCCCAACCCCAGTCAACAATCCAAATGCGACCATCGTCACCTAAGAGGATATTCCTCAGGTTGAGGTCCTGATGCGTCAACACGAGAGGTTCAGAATCATCAAAAGTCTCATTCCTTGATGGATCATCTTGAGAAAGCTTGTCGATGTTAGCTGACTTGTGGTGGCGTTCGTTGAAGAATTTGGAAAGGGCGGAATATGAGGTGAATGGGCCACGGATACCGCGAGTAGAGTTTCCGAAAACGGGGGATCGGCATCTACGTGGACCTTCATTGCTCAGGGGACCCGGGGGCGTTGTGGCAGAAACTTTCAAGCGATGGAGCCGACGGATATAACGACGCAAGGTAAAAGCGATACAAACTTTTCGCCAAGTTGAAAGGGCTGGCCAAACTTGAGCAAGAGTTGCACCTGGGATGTAGTCCATGACTATCCAGAAGGTCCTCTCGGTTTTGACGACTCGCCGAGCACGTGGGACGGGGATAGTCGACTCTGCGAACACGAAACTAAGGGCGTTAGCTTCCCTCGAATCAAAGCCATCCTCTGTGTTTTCCGCACACTTGGCTATGGTGTTGGCCGTTAACTTGTAAACGGACGTGCTGAAAACCAAGTCATCGGGGTTTGGTTTGGTTTTGGTCCCTTGCAAGGGCTCGGCCTTGTCCAAAAGTTCGACGATCTCCGAGTCACTGAGCTGGTCCACATCCGACGACTAATGGTCCATATAGCCGATGTCAGCACGGGCAGATACTCATGAAGAGACTGTACTCACGCCAATGCTTCTTTCCGGTCTTCTGTCAGGCGTAACATATGTCAGGACAATGTCAAGTCCATCCGCTATCACTCCGAGAAACGTGTAAACCAGCCATTTCATATACATCAGAGGGACAATGGTGTAACTCGAAGCTGCGGCTGCCGAATAAAGCAGAAGTCAAACGGGAATTCGTAAGATGGACGGGGCTCAAGTTCCTTGCTCAGGAATGTATGTAGAGTGTAACCATAAACACCTTGTGACCTTGGGAAAAATTATATAATATTGATCACACAATTGTCATTCATGAAATAGTTAAGTACAGAGTTCGAAAGCGCATTGACATCCTGCTTGCCGTCTCCGTGTATAAGCTCATGCTAAGGCCTGATAAGTATAGCCATCTCAAGGCCATCTTGTATGCACAAGTCCTTGTCAGAATTCGCCATAACGTTGGATATCATAGAAGTGCAAAGAGAAAACGCGCACATGAGCAAGCGGGCTGGAATCGTTAATACACCAGTCCAAATTCCTTGGAGGCGAGTTTCAGCAGAAGCAGGTTTTCCATGTTGAAGTGCACATTCATTGGCCTGTTGAATCATTGCATCTGTCATTGGGCTCGAACAAAGCTCCCCAAGGTTTTTGTTCATGCATGATTGAGTATGAGAGGTTCTTTCAGATTGATGGCACTCACGCTCCAATGAGAAGACTAACACCATTTGCTAGCCCGACCAAATATGAGAGTTTATGTGGATAAGTCAATTGATTGTCGTGGGATGGATGTAACAGACAACTGCACCTGTTACCGCATTGTGTCAAAGTAGGGTTCCGCACCGTAACCGTATATGACGGGGTATACGGCAGTTTTATACGGGGTCCCGTCCCGTACCGTTCCTATCGCTGTACTTATATTCACCGGCTGTAGCCAATATGCCGCAGTACAAAGACGGCCGTCGACGGCCACATGTACGGGGGTGTTGATTGCCAAGAATCAGCAGTGGCGTGTAACTAACGTGAACATGGCTGAGTTCAAATTTGTGCACTTTATGACTGTATAATTCTTGATCCAGAACTCCATACACTGCTTTGAAGGATGAATTTGAGGATGACACAGGTCTCCTGAATTTCCTGGAGATTTTGAAGGGAAAACTACACAAATATTATAAAGCTAACTATGTTCCTCATGCCGAAATAGCAAATTTCTTGGAAGTTACTCAGTCCTCCACTTTGACACTCACTGTTTGGACCCCTGGCCTCACATCGGAAACCAAAAATCAGGTAATCTATCTTTAGTAATTAGAAAGCACTTTTAATGGTGCTGTGTCACTCCTTGTTAGAAGGTGATTCCTATACAATACAATCATATGTAAGTCTGTATTGTATTGTAAGTATTTGTCTAGTCATCTAATTAGAAACTCACCCTCAGTCTTTGCTTAATCAACTGAGGGTGCTAGTACTGTAGTGTATGGATTTATAGATTTATTTTGTCCATTGTTCTCTTAGACAAAGCATGCATTGGCTAATACAACCCTAAGTTCTTTGTATTTCTAGGTCTATGTGCTTCTTGGTTCAATGCTTATGGTGAACTTATATGCCAGATCACAACACTACTATCAATAATAAATCAAGGTGTTAAATATAGACTCAAAGCAAGTCAGTTCACTATTTGTTTATTTTATTAATTATTTCTATGACATTACCATTTTTGTGTTTTTCTGCCACCACTGCTGCCACATAACAAAACCATTTAGTATGTGGTTTATTTATTATACTTTATATCAAACTTTATTTTGAGTTGCATAATAGTTATGTATAGTATGCCTCATTCCTCAGTTGTTTTCACATTATATCAAGACTCTGAGAGTGAGCGCACTACTACTTACATATAATCAGAGTACTTACTTCCATATATAGAACTTATTGTTCTATATCTTATAGGTCAATATAGTTATCTTCATATTACATTAAGATTCTGAGGAATTTATTGTTTTATATCTTATATAAGGCAATCACTACAGATTTGATATGATCATTAAAGATATATCCACATTTGATAATAAGATAATTTATTACTAAAAAGTTGCATTGATCAAAAACTAATAAACTCTTGTGATTGCCTTTATTCAGACTAATTCAAATATCTTACTTTTGCATTACTAATACTGTAATTGTGCTACCACTTCACTTTAAGCTCAAGAGTATAGGACTGAAAAGTATAGAATTAAGGGGTATAGAACTTAGAGGTTTAAGATCTGAGAGTATGAGATCTAAAGGTAATAATTAAACTGCTTCTAGCTCTTTAGAGAGGCTTATATAATTTTTTGCTATTGCTAATGATTCATTTTCTATAGCTATTTCTGAGACAATTTTGCCTGAAAAATGGGGTGCTTCTTTACAAAATTCTATACCTAAAATGCTTCTACCTCTGCATCCTCTTGCACTAAGAAGAGTTGAAAATGCTTTTTTACAATATTTTTTGCCTAAAGCAATATTACTTCTTAATCTTTATACAAGAGTAAATGTTGCTTTTTTACCAAATTTAATGCCTATAATAGTTTTACCTACACCTACTCTTGCACCTAAAAGAGTTAAAAATACTCCTTTACCAAGTTCTATGCATAGAAAAGTGGTGGAAAACTATTAAATCAGATAAAAGCAAGCATTAGCAGTATTCTAAAAGCAGCAGAAAGGCTTTAATTACTTTACATCAAGAAAAGCAGGAAATAAAAAGACAAAAAAAGGAATTTAAATTAGAGGTGAAGCAAAGCTAACTTCAAAAAGCTACTTTAGCTGATAAAGTTTAATAATATATAGATTTCAATTCTGAACACAGGCTTTTAAATAAAGCTAGGGCTTAAAGAATCTTACAAGGCTGGAAATACTGTAGTACTTGCAACAAGTAATACTTATAATTTTAGAATTTTCTTCATATCTTAAAGAGTTTCTTCTAGTCCACACTGAATTTTGATAATAAATTTTGATGTATTAGTTTTAGATTGCTTTTTAGAATAACAAGTATCTAGAAATGCAGAAAATCTTAATAAACTTTAGCTTAAGTAATTTACTTTTTAAAAAGCACCAAGCTTTTGTCCATCAATTGCTTGCCTATTCTCTAGTTTACTTGGGCTATTTATACTCCTTTAACAATGCACAGACTATTAGCTATACATGACATTTGTATTATTATCTCTTCAGCCTCAATAACATATTTGTTCCTTTAGTTTTTTAGTGCTACTAGCCAACTTTCTATGCCATCATTCATCTTTGCTATTCTTAGCTTTTCTTTCCCCATTTATTTCTTCTTGTTTTAGCTTGCTTCTATTTAAAGATTTTTTTTTTCTTTTTTACTTCTTTTCTATTAATGATTAATGCTCATAGTAAAAAGGAGTATTAAGATCTGTCTAGCAATACTATGAGCATTAACTAGTCTAAAAGCATGGACCAATACAAGACAAAGTGCTTAGGGGTGGCTTCTCTCTTTTTATTATAAAATAATGGACATAATGTATATATAAAGAAAACTACAATACTTATATTCTTAGTCTTTGCTCAATAACTGAAAACTTATACATTGTGTTATATAAGTAACCTTGTAATAGGTTATAAGCTATTGCTGTTTTGATTTCTGAAGTTTTAAGACCTATATCAATAGCTATGAGCATATAATTGCTTACTTTATTTTTGCTACATCAAATATCTAATTTTACTTGTCTCTGATTGGCAATATTAATAATATATATCTGAGATATTTATTATTCTGAACATTTGCTGCTTCTGTATTAGACTCTGCTAATATACTACTGACAAATGAAAATTCTACTACTCTTCATAATTATTTATGACTCAAATAGTCAAAATGAAACTAATTAACAACTTAAGTAATTCTACTATGGTTTTTATTGAGAAAATCACATCATCTTGGATAGAATACATTCTTAACAAGAATAATGGTAAATATACAAATTGGGCATATATAATGAAACTTAAACTTACTATAGTTCAATTGTAGAGCTACATATTTAAACTTCCTTCTCTACTCTACTTGCTGTATAAGCCATCACTGGATATAGGAAACAATGTTCTTTTGCAAAACAATCTGAAAACATAGTAAAAATAATTAAATTGATTTCAAGATCTTATTCAAATGTTTTTATACAAATAAAATAGGAAAACTCTGAACTTTGAAAGTCAGAAAGGCAAACTCCGGCCTATGTAAGCAGCCTGTATGTGGTGTTGAAGAGGCTACACTTGTCTAAATGATAGCTAAAAAACTAAAGCACTTCAAAGCTAAAAGTAGTATTAGTAAATAATGTTAAAAAAATAAAAACAGTAGATAAAAGAATGATAGAAGAAATAAAGAAATGAATAAGAAGGAAATGAAGGAAGAAGAAGTGAAAGAGGAAAGAAATAAGGAGTTCCCTAATAGTATGAATAAATATATAATAAAGATTATAATAAAATAATATCTCCTACAATGTATATAAAATTATAATGCATTTTATTACTTATTGTAGCAGTAAAAAGGTAATATGCAATTTAAATCAATGTTAAAATAGCCTTTCTATATAAGGTTCTATTTAGTGAGAAGGTCCAATATATAGAGTAACTAAACAAATTTAAGGAGCTGGGAAAAAAAGATTAAATATACTATGCAAGCTACTAAAGTGATTATATAGGATGAAGCAAGTGAGCTATTTTTAATATTAAATATTAAACAAGTAAATGATGTCTTGAAGCTTTACTAGATTAACATGTAATTTTTGCATTTATTATAAAAAATAAGCATCTTTAATAGTGATTGCAGCTATTTATATTAATAATTCTTGTTTATAATAAGCTTAAAAAATCCAAATGAATAGTTCAAGGCTTAGCTAAAGTAAAGGAAGCCTGGATTATTTCTGATTAAAAAACCTTTAAGCACATTATTAGTATATCTGCTAAATAAAATAGGACAAATTGAATAGTTGCACTATTTTAAACAGCATTTATTAACTGTGTTATCCAATAGTTTAGCCAACAAGATGCTCAACCTCTGTTATTATCTATGAAACTTAGAATAAAACTTTGATACTCAAATTATAAAGCTTAGATTAAGGAGAAAAAAGCAGATATTGCTCAATTTTCTTATTTCTTAGTTGACTGTCTACTATACACTGCTATTGCTACTTGCCTTAATATAGCTTACATTATTTAATAATTATTAAAATTTCTATTAAAGTATGATAAATTGCACTAAAATATAAGCATTTGCTTATTTAAATATTTTAAGAAGATAAAAGATATAAAACTGAAACTAAGAAGCTCTTCCATCATGCTATGCTAATTTACAGATGCTAGTTAAGCAAGCTATTTAGATACATAAAGAAGCACTAAAGAATATATGTAGTTACTAAATATTATTATAAGTGATGAGAAAATAAAAGATAATAGCAATATTATTTTACAAAGTAGGGTAATGGTGGCCTATAAGACTATTCAGGAATATATATGGTTGTGGACATAAATAAACTAAAGTAACATAATAATCAAACTAACTACTCTTTTTTATAACAATAAAGTAGTAATTATTCTTTTAAAAGATTTTACAATATATAAAAAAGTTAAATACTTCAAAATCAAGTGTCATTTCATATGCAAATAAGTACAAATGAGGGACATCATTATTAAATACATTAATACTAGAGATAACATAGCCAATATATTCATAAAAGCCTTGTAATAACTACTATTTCTCTAATTATGCTAAATATAAGGTATAATATGACAATACTATGATTATATGCAAGAAAAAGTATAATAGGAGTTGTATACATGGTAAACAAGAGTGTTAGATTGTGATCAATGTGACAACATGAAGAAGTACCATAGACATAATTATTGTGGGCCAGCATAGCTAAAAAACTGCTTTATTACACTTATAATATATATAAATATATTGATAGATATTTATACATTATCTGTCTAGATATTGGTCACACTATTAGATTAGCTGCTATCAGTTATTATTCCAACATTAGCATGCTGTCAAACTCTTTTCTTAGTACTCTTACTCTTGTTTTTATAATTGTTAGTTTCTTCTTTTACTATTTCTTTATATATACTATTTCTTTACATATAAAGTCTTATAAATAAACAAAGTTAATGCCTAAAATGTTGTATAAGAGTAAATACAAGGTAGTGAAAAGTACTTGGTTGCTTGGCTTATAGTAGTTATGTACAGTTTTTATATACTGGCTCAAAAAACTGCTTCAATATTTGGCATTTTTGGAAAGATTTATATAGTGTGCAACAACTACTTAAGCTAATAAATTATAAAAGATTACATGACATACATTTGCATTCTAGCTTTAAAATGATGTATAGATCATGTGATTTGAACAAGAACTTGCTGATTAATACATCAAACAAAATATTTAATTATTGAGGCAATTTTTTAACTCACTCTAATTTTTATATTTTCTTAATACTTTTAAGCAGTAGAAGATGAAGACACCTTGTGGAAAGTATAAACAATGTCATGTGACCTTGTTTGTGCTAATTTGACATGTTTGTCTTTAATCAATCACTTTCTTAACACATTATTATTATTATATAACTTATTTTTATTACTAATTACTCTTCTATTGCTTCTCTCCTCAATGAAAAGTATTTTCAGCATCAAATTCAAGCAAAAACTGGCCTGAGAAAGGGCACTGTGGAGAGGATCAGCAAAGAACTAGAGAATAACAAAGAGAATCATCTTGGAGGTCATTTTTTCAAGCTAATAGTATATGATAAATAATTTATTATTTGTCAAATTACTACTAAAAAACTGAATAATGCTATTCAAGCCACATAATTTATTAATTCTGTCATCTTCAATTCTGTTAATCCTCAAACAATTAGAAATGCATTGAAAGAAGCAGGTTTTTACTCAGCATTAAAGAAGAAAGTTCTTATGCTTAAAGCTGCTTATTTTATAAATTAGCTTAAGTTTACTTAGTATTATGAAAATTGATTAAAAGATGAATTATAGAGTAATAAGACAAAAATCAAGGATAAAAAGGTATTAATGTAAAATAAGATTATTTAGATTAGTCTAAATAAAGCTATTTAGATTAGTCTAAATAAAGGCAATTATAAATAAACCAGCTTTTACTAAGTTTTACAGCTAAATTACACTTTACAAAGTACTTTTATTAAATATAATAGTGAATAATGGAATTTATTAGTTTTTAATCAATGCAACCTCAGTCAAATCAAAAAAAGGTTAACATTTGTATTATTACATTGAATAAAATTTGCATTCTATAAGATTTTTTCTTCTTCTGAAAACTTTTGCAAAACTTCTGAATTAATATTTTTTATATCAAAGTTCTTGCTAAAAAAATAGTATAATCTAGAAAATACTAATCATCTTAATAATAATTGATATTGGAATAAATGAAACTAATTAATTCTTTGATAGAATTGTTATAGCAGATCAAAGTATCTGGTAGCTATATTATTTCTCCAAAATTTAAATTTTTTCTAGTGCTAATATTTAATAATTAAGCTACATAAGCTATATTATTAAAAGTCTATTTCAAACTTATGTTTTGGACTAAGTAGTGAACTTAGATGTGATTTCAAAGTTTATCTCTGTTAAGTGAAGCAGCAATTATTTGTGGTCTGAGCTTTTATTGAATAACTAAAAGAGTTTGTTAAAAATCTTCTCTAAAAATTATAGTCACTGCACTAAAAGAAATATCTTTATTTAGAATATTTCTGAAATTATAATTTACAGAGTTAATAGCATTTTTATACTGTATTGAAACTTTATTCCAAATGATTATTTTGATATAAAGCAACAATTGAAATAAATGAGTTCCTTTCTTAATATTGGCAATAAATATATCTAGTGCATGAATAGAAATTTTAAACTTGAAATGAGCAGTTCTATCACCAGTAAAGTAGCAATTCCAAATAATGTTACACATCATACAACATTTCTATTGACATAGACTACAAAAGCTAAAGTATTGCAGACAAAGGTTTTGCTACATCTTCTTATATTATGAATGAATATCATTTTCTCCAAATTGCTATTTGAAAATCCATTATAGCATTGAAAATTTTCAGTTATTTAGCATTAAACTTAGCCTTATTTTTATCCACTTATTTTTTTAACTCTTCAGTATTACAATTTATTTCTTCTTGCAAAATTTTGTTTTCTACATTTGTTTCATTAATATTAAAGCTAACTTGAAATAAAAAAGTTAATTACCTAAAACTACATTTCAAACTTATTAAATATCTAATATATTGAAAAAGTTATTAAAAGTTTTGCCAAAGTTTAAGCAAGACTTTAGTGCTGAAATATATCTAGTATCTAAGTATTCTTTAATTTCATTTCTTTAATCTCTAGAGATTTCCAATTTTTACTATTAATTGCAAGTTTCTTTAAAAGAGCTTTTTCAATTTTAGGCTATTTTAGATTAGCAGTTATTGTTATAAAGAAATCTGGTTTTTGAAAATGCCTGCAAATAGCCATAGAGTAGTTATTATATTATATATTGAATAAGCTACAACTTGTATCCTTGGCATAGGCTATACTTTGCTTAAATCTGGCTCAACCTTGCTTTGCTCAATTTGAGCCTTGTATTCACTATTTAATGCTTAGATCCAGCCTCAACTTTGCTTTGCTCAATTAAAGCCTTGTTTTTCAATATGCAATGCTTAAATCCAGCTTTAACCTTGCTTTATTCAGTTAAGGCCTTATTTTGCACAACTTAATTTCACTTTATATAAATATAGTTTTGTATATATATAATAATTTATAATTACAATTCCAAGTGATATATAATAGTACATTATTAATAACAATATCAAATAAGCTAAGAATAATAGAAGTTAGTTAAAAAATTCTTCTGTTAAAAGTTATACATATATTTAAAAAGCATTTTATATCAATATAATATAAGCAATAGTCAAATTATATGCTAAAATCATAAATATTAGTTATAAAAAGTAATATTGTTAAAAGTTACACTTATATTTGTAAATTATTGAGAATTTCTTGATAGACAATATTTGCAGTTCTTTTTGATGTATTCTCTAGTGATATAATCACTTTAATTTAATCTTCTGAAATGCATTGAGAAAGTGCAATATAAAGTTGACCATGTGCAAAAATTAGTATTTATAAATTTAATTTAACATATTTGACCAATTGTCCTTATGACTTGTTGATAGTCATAGTAAAGGCTAAATGAACTGGAAATTATCTTCTTTTTAAAGCAAGACTTTGGTGCTAAAATATATTTAGCATTCAAGTATTTCTTGATTTTATCTCTTTGATCTTTAAAGATTTCCAAAGTTATTCTATCATGGCTTTTGTAAATATATTTGTGAATGTATTTAATAGCATCCACTGAAGTGCAAACTTCCACATTAATATGGCATTAGTACTTGACTAAGAGATAAGGATTGTATTAAATAACATCATGGTTGTTATAACATCAATTATATTTTTTAAAAAAGTAGCCATTGTCAAGTCTAGTATATTAAAAATAGCCATCATCAAGCATTTTTCTAAGTTCAAATACTCTAGCAATAATGTTAGGCTATTTAGAAGGAGTTTGTTTTTTTTCATTGATTGCAGGTTTCTTCAAAAAAGCTTTTTCAATTTCAGGCCATTTTAAATTAGCAGTTATTGTTATAAAGAAATCTGATTTTTAAAAATGCCTGCAAATAGCCATAGAGTCCCAAAATCTGCATATGTCATTCACTTTCAGTATAAGAAACAGGAAGAATAATATAATAGCCTTGCCAAGGTAACTCTTTATTTCTGACTGCAGCATCAATCATTCTTTAATAAATTTCAGCTCTAATCTTCTTTTGATTATACTTAATTCAGTTGAGCTTGTTCTGTTCAGTTGAAGCTCATACATCTACAATATATTGCTAAAATAATCTACCACTCCAAAGTAAAGCAGCATTAGCTTTTAAAGCTCTTTGCTAAATCTTATATACATAATATGCAGTTTGAATAATATTAACAAATCTTTGCTAGTTTTCTGGTCCAAACTGAGACTGAATATCAGTGTGAAATCCAGATTCTCCAGTTAAAAAGCTACTGATATAATGTAAAGAAGTGTAATATAAATGTAAGTAGCTAATATACTATAATCAACCTCTATGCAAGTGCAAAACTATATCATGGTAATTTAATCTTTCTTCAGATCCATTTCCAAAAATAATAATAGCAATACCTTTTTGTTTATTAGGCTGATTATATTATTAATGATCTCCAAAATCAGCTCAAAGTTTAATAGAAAGTTTTTGTAGTTAATCCTCTAAAACTTCTTTTATAATTTGCTTAGCTTGCTTATATAAGCCAATGAAAGAATTGACTCTATAAAGCATATTCTGCAAAGATGCCATTATTTCAAGATTCAATCCAGAATTACTCTATTAATAAAAAGCCAATTGCTGATTATAATTATAGAAGTAGAGCTGTGCATATTTTAGCTATTCTTCTTTAGTTAGAAGCAAAGCACCTATAAGATGATGAAATTCTCCATTAATCCTAAAGCTGTATTGTTTAGAAGTATTGGTAATAGCATGATTAATTTTGACTCTTAAAGAAATAAATGCAAAATCTACTTTATATTGATAAATAGATAATTTAAAAGCATTAGAAAGAGAGTAATAGCAATGTAGCAGTCTGAGTAGCTCTGGTGGAGCACTTGTCAGTCTAGATAAATTAACTTGGCCTTGCAAGCAGCATATATTAAACTTTGGATGCTGTTTAGTAAATTTGGTGAGCTTTTCAGCATCAAAGTGTAGAGCTTAGCAGTGTCAACATATAATATTTATAAGGCCAAGATAAAGTAGTAAAGGCTTGGTCAAATAAAGTTGCCTTACTCTTGGAAGAGTATTTCCAAGTTCTTGTATAGGTGGAATAATAGGAGGATAAAGAGAAGAATGGTCTGCTTATATATATATAGCAGAATTAGCTATATTGTGTAATTTTGCTAATAGATTCTGCTGCCCAAGATTATCCACATTATCTATAGGTTGATTCAAATACTCCAAAGAATATTGCATCAATTGGTTAAAGGCTGCATAAGTATAATTCAAGTCATTTTGAAGATCTAAATCATGATTTTGCTTAATAGCAGGTTTTATATACTTCAATTCATCTTTAGAATCTAAGCCATTGAAGTTTTCCTCCAGATCAGCTGCATGCTGCTATTGCCAATCTTCTAAAATCTTTTCAGCTTTAGCTTGATTTAAAGGCTTATCTTCAAAATTGAAATATATAAACTATTAAGTTCCATCAATTAAACTATCACTTTAAAATGCATTTTGCCTAACCTCTAATCAAACTATTTCTCTTCTTTTATAATGCAAAGCAGCCAATGCATGATGTTGCTTTTCAATATATCTTAGTCTTTGCTGCTCTAATGCCTGCTCTTGTTGCCTCTGCTACTTTGTAGCTATAGCCTGCTCTTATTGCCTTTTCTGCTCTTTAACTATAGCAATATGTCTCAGCCTTTGTTGCTCTTGAAATACTGCTATAGGCATAGGATTTAGTAAAGAAGCATTTCTATATCTCCTAATTATAGAAGCAGGTAGAGGTGGCACCATTTTAAATATAAGATTCTGCAAAGGAGCATCCCATCCTTCATGCAAAATAGTTTTAGGAATAGCCATAATAACTTTAGCAACAGAAGCTTAATTAAGCTTATTGCTTACTCCATATATAGCAATAGGTAAAGAAGGCACAATTCTAGGTAAAGAGGCTCTATATGCAAGAATAAGTAGAGGTGGCACTATTTTAAGCATGGAATTTTGTAAAGGAGCATCTTATCCTTCAAGCAAAATAATTTCAGAAATAGCCATAGCAAATGGATTATTAGCAATAGCAAACTGTCTAGTCTAATTATTAACTCTGGATTTCATATTTCCAAATCTAATACCCTTAGTAGGCAAAAGCCTTTTAAAAATAGCCATAGCAAAAGGATTATCAGAAATAGCAGACTGTCTAATCTGATTATTAATCCCAGACCCTATACCTCTATTTTGATTATAAGCCCCAGATTCAAAGTGAAAAGATGGCATAACCACAGAATTAGTTCTAATGTTTCTATTTGCACAATAATCATTAGAATCAGTCATTTATAACTGTTGAAGTCTACTTTGAAGTTTAGCTTATTACCTCTGACTCTCAGGAGTACTGGGTGAGTTTTTGTTAGAAGAAGTAGTTGAAGATTGCCTGAAATATCAATTTTTAAGCAATTTAATGCTTAAAAAACATATAAAAATCACTTATATGATGAAATATTCAGTATATCAACAGTTCAATGTAGTTAAGGTTTTACAAATAAGCTGATTTCAATGTTTATTAACATTAATCAACCAATAAATAGGCCAATACATATATTGTTGTGTGATTTCTTTTTACATAATTAAAAACCTGCAATATTTGGTTTTATTATTGTCAGGTTCCACTGAGTTGGGGGCTTTCTGGGAAAGCAACACCCTTATGAAGCAGACTTGATTTACAGATACTCAGGTATCTGGAGCTTCAGGGCTAGAACTCTAAAGTTCAAGATGTAGACAAGGGGTAGTCCTGGAGAAGGGAACTTGACCCAGGGCTTTGGGTATTTTAGAGGCTGAGGGTTGGAGAATAATCAAGTTGGAATGGGGGTTTTAAGATAAGACCAGGTTAACAAATTATAAGTTACAAAGTGCATACTAAACTTAGAGCATATGATTATTCAGGCATGCCAGTCAAAGCATATCAGTCAGTGCATACCAGTCAAGTAGGAAGGCATGCAACAATTCAAGTTAATATCAAGACTAGTGAATACAATGGGAAACTACGCTATAAGTACTATGGGGCTAGGTCTTGGGGTTCTGGGGTGTCTGGGATGGGCTCCAGGAGGCATTGAGTAGCAGGCAGGGACTGTATACTTAAATCATGCATGTGGGGCATGCAATCAATTGGCATGGAGGGAGCTGTGATGCATGATGCATGATGGCCAGAAGTGGGTCACATGATTCAATCATTGATGGTGGTTGATCTCAGAATTCATGATGCAGGGTTCCTAGAGGGCTGGCTGATGGTAATCTTTAATGCATGTGATGGCAGCATTAGCAGCTGTGGGGGCAGGGTGCATTGTGGAGTTGATGAAAGAGGGCCCTAGATGGGGCTCTGAAGATGTCCCAGGGGGGTTCCAGAGGGGAGGAGTCATGACAATTATATCATGAAACACCTGAGGTGTGAAAAACAGTGTTCACTAAATCATGTTTGGCCTTTCTCACACTGGCAGACACCCAAACACCTGCCACACATTATCAAATAATAGTATAAGTATTAAAACTGTTAAATATACATTTTTTTTTGCTATTTCAAGTGCAGAAATGAGCCAATTCACACTTTTTTACCAAAATTTTGAGGTCACAGTTACATCATGCCTTTGGCATGGGCTATAGCTTTGCTTAGATCCAGCTCAACCTTGCTTCACTCAGTTAAAGCCTTGTATTCACTATTCAATGCTTAAATCCAGCCTCAATCTTGCTTCACTTGATTAAGGCCTTAGGCAGTCACATCAAGTAACTGTTGCAGGATATGTCACATAGTATATCACACAGTACATCACATATCATATGATATATCACATATTTCATCACATATCACACAAATATCATATTAATGTTATATGTCACATAGTTTGTCACACATCAAGTTACACATCACAGTCACATCACATGTCACATGGTATGTCACAAAATGTCACACATCAGTCACATGTCACATGTCACCGTCATGTCACGTGGTCACTCGCCCTGTCACACCTAGAGTGAAATTCAAACCCAGCTGTCTTAGTAATCATAGAATTAGGAATATCATATTCATGTCATGTATCACACATCACAGATTAATCACACATCACACTTTCAGCTACAGTATGTCACACAGTACACTACATGTCACATCACGCTTTCCATCACGTCACATGGTCACGTGCACCATCATGCCATCACATGCTGGACAATTCAAAGTCCGCCTTATTTGTGAGCCTTAGTCAGAGATGACAAATTTTAGTCAGCACATCAAATTCCCAGGAGTCGTCGCACATATTATAGATGTCTCTGCTATGTATATACCAGCGAGAGTGGCTAGAGATGACTCCGTCGACTCACACTGCGCTCCCCAGGTAAGCCTTCACTAGATACTGTCGCGCGTCGACCTAACACTGCGCTCGCAGCGCCCGCGCGATCATTCGTACGCCCACATTACATCACGCGTCTTTTCGCCCTACCCCACCATCCCTCTTCCATTCCATTCCACTCTACACTCGTTATTAGATTCATTTACAATCCTTCTATCTCTCTATCTCTCTACTCGCACCTACTTACAAGTCCCTCGTAGTTAGCTTGAGTCTCGGCCTCTCTCTCTCTCGGGAGGAGAGCCGGCCCTCGAGAACATCAGGTCTCACGAAATCGCATTTCTTTTCTGCAACCCACGTGTAAAACCTCATCCATCATCAACCTCGTCCGCACTCAATCAGCATCGAATTAATCTCATTTATTAATGGATCATCTTGCCAAGAAAGTTTGTCAATATTGGGATGTAGTCCATAACTATCTAGCAGTCTGTTGGACTCTACTCGACGCTAATCACCACACACACTCGACTGGCTGCTCCTGTTCTAATCGGCCACGGCCACCATCGCTCATTGAGACAACGATTTTCTCCCTGCACCGAAAAAAGGCAGTAGATCGACTAACTTGACACTCAGCTTGAATAGTTTTGATTTCCGCGGAACCTATGTTGTTTCTAAAACAAACATGAAGGCTTCGCGAGATTCTAATAACATAGAATTGTTCAGCGAGGGGCCAAGGCATAGGGTGAGGCCAGTTATGTGTGATGGAGGACGAAACGTGTTCAGGACAACGAATCGTTGGAACAAGTTGCCAAATGATACTATGCTAAAACGGGGTAAAACCTGTTATGATCTTGTGAGGCCCAAGGGTGCGCTGCTCGGTAGTAGTGTTAAGAAGAGACAGTCTTTACGGGCAGACGCATATTCTCCACTTCTTGAAACATCGAGGTGAAGATAGATGGTTCCCTCGTCTTTTCCATCCATCGACACTGATCCAACAACTCTCTCAGCTCATCAATCCCATGCCCATGTTCCTGTGACGGGATCAACTCAGACTCAACTTCCTCTTCCTCTTCCCAATCTCCCTCGCTGTACTCTTCCTCTTCCTCTTCCTCCTCTTCTTCCTCTCCCTCATTATTTGGCAACGTCCCTAACAAAGCCCCTGTACAGTCCTCGAACCGTACCCCCTGCGTAGCCAACATATCCCACCACTTATCATACCTCGCCATACCACCACCTTCTTCTGACGGCCCATCCGCATCATTCAAGTCACTCAGCATCGCCCGGCTCAGCGCACGTACGATCTGCAACTTGGGAAAATTCAACTTATTAAGCGCAGCCACGTTCAAATCATTCGACCGCCCAATCACATGGCCCCTGAGCGGGTCTTCCGCTGCGTACTGCGCTGCGTAGCCGACCCCAAAGGCGTACATGAGACCATGGAGCCCAATTATCCTGATGTTGGGATGAGCTGTATGGACAAGCGTGCTCATCGCCTCGGTAGTAGCCATTGACGTCGTGAGACTGCCGGTTGCAGGCATCGCTTCCTCGGGGGGTTGAAGGCGCCAGTCAGCATTGAAACTGAACGAGATCAACTTCGGGCAGAGGTCAAGGATCACAGGAACGTCTAGAGTAGGGATACAGTTGAGATCGAGGAAGGTGAGTCCCTCTCCATGAGCAGCAAGGAACGAAACGATGTCAGGCTGGTCGTGACGATGATTGATAGAATCAAACGATGCACATTGCAAGGACGGGAACGTCCACCCTGTAGCTTCTTCGACGAACTGTCCAAAAAGCCCGCGGAGTGATAGTTGTTGGAGATGGGGGAGGGAGATTTGGAGATCCGCGGCGGACCCTAGTGGGACCCCTTCTTGATCATCATCAGACTTTGACTCGAAGTCAATGTGAGCACAGATGACTGAGGGTAGGGAGTCGAGTGCCCAGATTACCTTGGGTAGAAGATCACATGAAACGTGCCAGTGGACCGTACGGAGTGATTTC
Organism: Termitomyces heimii; assembly: GCA_003313675.1. Lineage (NCBI taxonomy): Eukaryota > Fungi > Basidiomycota > Agaricomycetes > Agaricales > Lyophyllaceae > Termitomyces > Termitomyces heimii. Next base: position 25,926 of record QLON01002330.1, on the reverse strand, counting down.
AGCGCATACGTGGCCAGAGTATCAGCGACTGGTCCGAAAGTTTCGCCCATTGGCACGTCGACAATGAAAATTTCGAGATTAGGACAGTGTTTGATGATTGAGTTTAGAGCTTCGTCGAGACCTTGCATCGTAATGTTGCGTGTATGACGGCAAACGTGGATTCTTTTCGTCCACCATCCTAACGATGAGGATATTGTGGTCGCCGTTGAAGAAGATGATGCGAGTGTCGTACATAGCGAAAGAAGATTCTTTGGTTCATAAAAGAACAGACATCGAAACATCAGTTCGGCACCGATGCGATGCCAAGATTTGCATGTGGATATGATCGCCTGAGAAGATGAGGGTATTAGTCCCTGAATCAGTAGTTCTGCATAAAGAGTATCATCGAATGTTTGAATGTTAAACATGACACCGGGGTTCTTCAATTGAGCTCTTCGACAAAGAACAAAGAACACGGTTCAATCTTGATCAAGCGATTGCTCACCTTCTTTGTAGCATAGCTCCTCCGCTGTATAAAATTCAATGTGTCAGAAGGCCGCCTCAATAGCCATTTACTAGTGAGTCCTTTGACCCAGGTTGATCCCGACATCATCGTCGGTAGGCCATACTGGAAGATTATGTCCTCGTCGGCAGCAATATCAAAGATTTGGGTCCAGATTTCAGAAGGAAGATCCATTATATATGCTCTTATTCGATCTAATCGGTAATGGCAAGGTCTTGAAGGTTCGTCAGGCCATGGAACCGTGGAGGTCAACAAACATTCAGAATGTTACGCGAGGTCACAGGTTGGTCACGACGAGTGCGTGAGAGATACTTACTTATCTTGTCCCAACCGCGCCCAAGTCGCCAACTTGTCAATTTGACGATGTCTAAGATCTGCCAGACGACCGCTCCGTGAACCCTCGATTGGCAGACCCAAGTAAACTCTATACAATATCTGCCGTAACAAACCATATAGTGAAAGGTGTTTACATCCTTCTACAACGACCTAACGCCTCGGGGGGGCTCAGCTTGCAAATAGCTATTAATGCGGAGGAGGATTCTGTCCGTTGGAGACGGTTTGAACATATTGTACAACTCTGGTCACCGGACAAGAGAGAAGACTTCTAAAATTGGCATGTAGCACATGGAGAGAAAAGACTGATAATCGGAGAAGTGACAGTGAGGCTTGACAGCAGTGAAACTATGAGAACGACTTTTCGAGAAGAGAAGTTAGTAAAAGTCTCAAAGAGCATCTGCAAATATCCTGTGATCCCATGAGTTCTATAAGACATTTAAGCCGTCTAAGATTTCACGACCATGGTTGGCTTTACCTACTTCCCTCTGTCGTTAGTATTCCAATTACCGCTGACACCCGGAGGATAAGAATGGCCACAGGGCTTTTTAATTGATAGCTACATAGTCATTGCACTGAAGTTGACGATCACGTCATGCATATCATTAATGTCAACGACTTAGGCGAGGTCTGCACCGGGAAATATTTTGTCATATCTATGAATAAATGAAATCTACATGCGAGCGCGTGAGTGTGGTGACACCATTTTTGCGAAGACAAGATTGGCGAGTCCGCCAGTCGTGTGACCAATCCTCTTTATTGAGACAGGAAAGATTACGCTTTATGTCTCCTGATGGGCTAATAATCAGTGGGTACATATCGACAAGGCTGACCCTGACTGGCTGACTGTGTCATCACGTTTGGTTTTTGAGCGTCAAAAATGTATTATCAAAGAGGAATTAGCAAAAATGTTGCATAATCTCTCCCGCTGCTGACGAATTCTTCAAGGGCCATGTCGGGTCAGGTCGGATCTTTCTTGGCTTGGATTCGAATCAAAGACATCGGAAGTCAATAATTGATGTCGGCCATTTCTTCGGATTTGTACTGTTTTGTCACACGAGGACCCACGCGTTCCTGTAGGAATACGATACACGGTGCTGTAAGCAGATTATAAAGGAGACTGCGAGGTGATTTCCCAGTTATCTGCGGCTAAATTAGGCCATGTGTTTCCCAAACAAGCGTCAAAAGGATAACTTCACCGACAACGTCAGTCAAAACAAACCAACTACAAAAGCCGGGACCCCTGCATCCACTTCGCAATCAGCCCCAGCTCCTCTACCAGCTACCGCTTCTACTGCTCCCGTCCTTCCCCAAGTAACTCCTTCCCAAACCGAAGCAACACCAATGTCTCCCAGGGTCGCCATCGTTATCTACACCACCTACGGCCACATCGCCAAGCGTGAGCACAGTTTTTTAAATTTTCAACGATGACTTATGATGTTGTACAGTCGCCGAGGCTGTGAAGAGGGGTGTCATTGAAGGCGGTGGATCTGCCGAGATCTTCCAGTGTGTCCAAAAATCTTGATCGTTGTGTTATCGTCGCTCATCTATGGGACAGGGTTCCCGAGACGCTCTCTCCTGAAATCTTGACCAAGATGCATGCACCTCCCAAGCCCAACTACCCCGTCATGACCCTTGATGAGTTCGTCAAGTATGATGCTTACCTCTTTGGTGTCCCTACTCGTTATGGCACCATGCCCGCTCAATGGAAGGTATGTGTACCATGCGAATCTGCCAACCTTCACTTTTCTGATCTCTCTTCAGTCCTTCTGGGACAGCACTGGTGGCCTCTGGGCTTCTGGTGCTCTCTGGGGTAAGTACGCCTCGATCTTCACCTCCACCGCGGGCCCTGGTGGAGGACAGGAGACCACTGCCCTCAACACCATGTCGACCTTTACCCATCATGGAATTATCCACGTTCCCCTTGGCTATGCTCGCTCCTTTGGTGAGCTCAGCAGCCTCGATGAGGTTCATGGTGGTACGTGGAACCGATCGCGTTAGCCCGAGACATTGATGTTTACCATGATTTATCTTAGGATCACCCTGGGGTGCTGGAACCTTCGCTAAGGCCGACGGCTCTCGTCAGCCCTCAGAGCTCGAGACCAAGATTGCCACACTCCACGGCAAGGCCTTCTGGGAGGTCGTCTCCAAGGTCAAATTCTGAGCATACGACATACGACATACGGACATGAGCTCGAGTAGAGGAAGAGAAATTCTATCTTTCTATCATTATATAGAAACAGTGAATACCAAAAATGTATACAATCATTGAGGATCCAGGATTGGATGAATTTTTGAGTGGCTGATGCAAATTTCTAAGATCTGTCTTCTGTAACAAAGCATCACGGGTGTGTAAGACAGATGAAGATGCGGGTGACGGAATACAGTAAACCATTCATTCATGGACCAGAGTAGATCGAATAATGATGCACAGATCTTGACTGTAAGGAGACGCATGGTCGATATCAAGACATGACTAAGGAATCTGAATAGGAATGCTGCAGATGAATATAACTATGTAATTATGCCATCGCAAAACAAGATTATTTGCGAAGGGGGGCTTTGTCAACGGAATGGACAAGAATATAGATGCTGCAGATTAATTCTTCGTTGTCGTCGGTCCTGGCTAAACGCCAACAGAAGAAGACCTGGATGGATCCATCAGAACCTACTAGAACGTCTTAACTAGTTGAGCTGCTCGGCATAAGTCCGAGCGATGATCTCGAATCAAATTCTATTTTATCCTTTCCTATATTGTAGACAAAGAAGCCCGGAAGAAAGGGTCGTTCCAGCCTGTTCTGGCTCATATCGTCATGGAGGTAACATGCCGTTCAACCATGATATGTAGCTCAGCCTCTGTTCGGGTCCTTGGGTCCTTACCCGGATGCACAGATAGTTCTGCCTTGCCAGCCTTCTTCAAAGAAAGGAATAGTCTGTTGACCATCACCGATGTGAAGCTATAGAAATTAGAGCTCAGCCCCATTCCTTAATCCGTTTTTGGGCCCGTACATTACATCTGGCCTAAATTCAAGACAATGAATGCTGTGTATGAACATAATCACTAGGAGAAAAAAGACGACGAACATTGCATTGATGAGTTTCAATGATCCCTTGGAAAGTCTGATCAGTCTAAATGATTTGCCACCAATCTGAAAGCCTACTCGAATCAATTCGCCGAAGAGAAGCCAGATAAGGGTAGAGGAAAAGATGGCCAAAAAGTAGATGAATCCATCACGCTGTATGACTCGTATCCATGGCTGAGCACCATGTTTTCGAGTAGCGGCGAAAGTCGTGATCAATGTCGCTATAAAAACCAAAAAATCAAAACTCAGAGCCAGAACCAAATACGCTGTGCAGTGTGGAAAACTGTATCAGAAACCCAGGATCAGATTTCTGTTCTGTTCAAAACGAGAGCAAAATCATGTTATACTCACCTCGACATAGGGTTGTACATGCAAACTATATTCAGCTAATCTTGAGCATGTGAAACTGTTGGTGATTAGACTTCTTACCTTGGAATGCATTTGGGTTGTCAAGGTGAAGATTGGCTAAGTGTTGCAGCCCAGCTGAAGTAGTTTGAACAGAGAGCGGGACCGCACTGCTTCCGTGGGACATAATGTAAAAGGCAAGCCCCAGTTGCGCCAAAAGGTGAATGATGAAGACGATTGCCAAGTAGTTGTTTTTATGAGACAGGACATAGACTCTGCATATTTTCAGAAGACTCTACAATCAAATGAAACAGATTACCAAACCTCAGCGCAAGGAGGATTTCAGAAACTGTGAATGTAATCACAGTGAATACAAACTGCAGGATGGCGAATCGATTGCATCTTAGGTAATATCGTAAGGCACAAAGTGGGGGATCCAGCAATAAAAACCAACTCCTTAGTTTCGTCAGGTATCGATTTGTTTCAAAAGACTGGTAGCGCACCGAAAACATCCACGATGCCAAAAAGTAGGCTGACAACTTTACTATCAGTCACTTTGCATTGTGATCATTAAGCTTTGACGCACAGGCCATCATGACGGTCGAAAAGATGAGACTAAAATATCGATTCTATTCACATAAGTACGTCAGATGGTAGTTATGTTTAGGAATATGACCCACCAAGAAGAACAAAAAGGGCACTATTCGAGAAGATCAGAGAGACACCTTTGTAGATTATCTGCAAACAGATCATACCAAAAGTCTTTCCCCTCTTCCAAGCAAATTCAATCTGGTATTCACATGAACCTTAGAAAGTCAGGGTGGGACGTGTAGGGAGCTTGCCTCTGCAGGAAGTGTTAAGAGATAATCATACACGAGCAGTGCATAAGCAGCAGTAAAGTACAGCTATAGGAGTAGTATGTGAACAAAAAATCTCACTCAAAGAGCGATACAAGAGACATACCTTGGTAGCGAGGCTACTCGCAATCGTGTCCATTAGAGTGTCAATTCAAGTGATAGCATCTGGCGCGTACATGTCAGATGCAAACTCTGCTACCAACTCTTGGTCTTTCAATGAAATGGTCATGGCTTTGGTAGAACCAGGAGAGGGGGTAGAAAAAACACTTATGAGACAATAGTAGTGTTTTTTAAAGCTTCCCTCGCCTGATCATGATTCATCACCACACCGCTGCATCAGACGCTCTTCAGAAAGGATGCGATTGACTGATGGTTGAAGCGAATGATGAGTTGAGTAATAATAAAATTCGGTTTCATCAATATTAGTTTGAAGTACAAATGAAAGCTCCGTGATAATAGCTGATGTTCAAATTCCAAAAAATCCAATGGAGAGTAAGTGGACCACAATGTCCAAGCAAACCAACTATTCGGGATGGTGTATACTATTAGGCCCTATTCGGGATCCGGTTGGGCTTATGGTGAGGGCTTATCACTTCGACATCACAATGTCACAAGCTTGCATACCTGCCGAAGTACCCTAAGATAGCCAGGCTCACAAGCTGGAAACCGTAATGTAGCGCCCACGAGCTGCGAGATACGAACAAGAAGCAGGGGTGGGGTCTTTGCGTGACGTGGGTTGGGTCACGGGTTTCAGCTTCAGAAACTGATCCGGGCAATGTGATGGATTGCCTGGGGTTAATTCGGGCCAAGACTGATCACCGCACCCTCTCACATATCACATCCTGGCCACTTTTCTTTATTCGATCTCCCATTGTTTCTCTTTCGCATATATGCCTGCGAACGCGGTTACGTTGACCCCATCGTCTCACACTGCGCTCGCAGGCAAGTCCTTTCATTATATTACTTACATCGTCTCACACTGCGCTCGCAGACTCGGTAGATTAGAACGCCCACAATACGTCACGCGTCGTTTTAGATCCCCTCCCACCATCCCTGCTTCACATACTACGTATATTCGCTCTACAGTCTCTTTAATTACTTACTTACACTCGCACTCAAGTAGTCCATCGTGTTAGCTTGAGTCTCCGGCCCCTCTCTCTCGGGAGAGGAACTCCGGCGCTCGAGAACTCTTAGGACTCAAGAAATCTCATTTCTTTCCCGCAACACACGGCTCTCACTCATTAAGCTTCATCACTCCTCAAACTGCGAATCGATCTCAACTTACCACTCAACCGCTCATTCCTCTCACCTCGCATCTCGCTCCTCAGTACCAGCTTCGAATTAATTCTGAGGGCACTTACTGAGCACGTGCTTACAAAGTGCTGAGGCTACGCATCACGTGGCTATGTTATTCCTCAAACGCTTCTTTTTTTGTGGTGCTCCAGAGGCTAAGCTGGGTCTTTCTTTTCCTTTCTAAGCAACCCCAGTCGAGTTCCTCATCGAAATACGAAGTCGTCAAATCCTGAAGGGCCTGAAAGTTTGACAACGTCTACAGCGTTCCTCCATCCGATAAGGTCAACGAGACTTACACAACTGTTCGCACCTCTTCCATACACCACCTATCCAAGGAAAAAGGAAATTTAAATATTATTATCCACGGTCGGAGTATCCTCACAACGAACAACAAGCGCTCAAACTCGGCAACGCTCCCATGCAGATTCTCACAGCATCATATTCACTAGCCGTCACGAGCTCCACTGCATCTGCGTGTTCGTCCCCCACATGACCCATATATACATCACACACTGACAAACTGGCCAGAACTGTTTTTTTATACTTGTGTTCTTCAATGTTGATTCAGCATTTAATTGTTGGGATTGAACCCGGTGGTGATGTGTGGCGTTGACCGTAGATATCTATATATTCGAGGAGCGTTCACGGTAGAGAGACCAGTGCCATAGCCGCCTTCATCCTACCCGCTGTGCTCCAACACTTGGGATTGAAACTAGGTTCTTTGTTGACCTTGACATTTCACGAGTGTGAGCGGCTTATGTCTGCTGCTCATGCATGCCACGCACTTGGACGAATTTGATCATGCTATCGCGTTACTCATTTTTTGGTATACGCGTATACTTACTCTAGAGATGCCTCGCCTGCGGGCGCGTATTGGGATTGAACCCGTTGGTGGTCTGTGTGGCGATATTTTGTGAGTGTGAAGCTATTCCTGGAGACATGTCGGGACATCCTTGAGTAGCATTATCGATCATACAATAACAGGTACTGCGTATCGATCGACAAGATGTTTGCAGTATACACAAAAAGCAAGCTACCTACAACCCTCCGTACGAAATAGTTCCTGAACCATTCCCTCATTCTGAAGACTTGTTTATCTTTTGGCCTTCCTCAATCGACGCTTGTAAAGTGATAGAGCCTCGTGAGGCAATGTACTGTGGGGTGTTATCGAAGGTAATCAATCAATCATGATTCCACTTACTCTGCATTCACGCCTGGTCGCATTGGTTTTTCAGAATTGCCCCACCATTTATCATAGACAGGTGGTACGTTGATGTCTCCTTGTAAGTATCCAGACGCCCTGAGCGTCCATATACATATATCCATCAGTCCGCCCTCGTCAGGGTAGCATGGAGGCGATATGTATGGATGACCACTCTCAAGGTCTCTTCTGTAGAAGCAGTAGTGAATCGCATTACAACTTAATATTGCAAATTGCTTGCGATGCTTGACCATTTGACACCAGACCTACAAGGTAGTATGCCGTCAAAAAGGTTTTGCGAACTCTTGAATGGCATACATACCTGGCTTATGACCTTATTGTGTTTCATAGAAACTTGATTGCCGAAGTTTTGATCTTTTTCAGGCCAGTTGAACTGTATCGCCCATCCTTCAATCTTCTTCATATCATTTTCGGTCATGGTATCTACGCCGCGACGCATAGAAGTAGTCGAGATTCTCGGAGAGACCTCACTCAAGAGTTTTCCGGGGAATGCCGCAGGAGTTTTGATTTCTATGGGAAGGTGGAGAGTCGCTTTATCAGAATCTAATTCATAGACCCCAATATCGGGAATGTGAGTCGCACCACCGAACGAGGCCGCGTATAATCTGAAATCTATTTCTCCTTCTACAAGTTCTTTATAGTCCATGATTTCTTCATTGGTGAACCTCCTCGAAGGGTCTTCCCTCTCGAGCTTTGCTTTCGCTTTCAGAAAGCCAACAAGTGACAGCGCTGGGTTTAGATAAAGGGCTAGAAAGACGTCTTCAGAATCTTTCTCGGAATGGATTGCACGAGGCAGCTGAACCATGGTGAATATCGGATCCACACGGATCGACAGTCTGTCTCCAGGTTGTGTCCAAATGCCTTCAAGAGCTTCAACAAACTTGGGTGTAAGCTGCCGGACAAGAGTATGATATGGGATAATGTGAGTCAGCTTCGGCTTCATGAGAGTCAATGCTGTTCTCTTGTCCTGCATATTAGAAGCAAAGATGTCGGTGGTTTGGGAGCTCTTGGCGAATTGTATTGGCCTATGCTTAAATGGTGCCTTCAAAATATCCGTGAGTGGCCGCGGTAGAGCCTGGGTCAACACTTGAAGATCTGCAGCCATAGTGAGAGTTTGGGATGTGCAAGGATTCAAATGCTTGTGCAAAAAGCGAGTGAGGACGTGATAATCCTGGGTATGTTATCGTAAAATACTGCTAAGAGTTCCTTTTTGTATAGCGTCGCAGTGGCGGGCATCTACTTGTTCCCGGAGATCGTCATTGTGCCACACTGTACCTGGTGTGTGTCCAACTGACTTGGACCAACTACTTCCATGATTGTCAGTTACACAATCAAACATTTTTCCGAGAGAAGTTCGCATTGTTCTACCATGCTGCAGCCACAACCCTGGATATACACAAAAATAAAGCCTAAAGGCAAGGGATCGCAGACAACTTCAGTAAACGCAACCTTTGTGTAAGCCATTTGTTTTTGCCAAAATGTGTCTCAAGCGGCTGGGGTGGCCATGACCCATCCATGCTACGTCCAAACCATTCGGTGAAGCTACCGGATTTGTTGTATATGTTGTGTAAAACAACAAAATAAGGAACACGTGCTGCTTTAAATTAGACACCGGGCTGGAAAATTGTATGACCAAACAAAGCCTTTGCCTAAAAATTTGTATGCGACGAACGTTTTGGACTTCCATTAGAACGACGCTATACAGCATGATTCGTATTGCCAACTCAATGTGACTGCTTCTTGAAATCACGGCTGGACATTCCCTCCTTTAATGCGTGCGTACGTGTACTCATCGCGAGGGAGTTACTGCGGTGAAGTGAATAGAAAGAAAATGGCGGATAGTCTGAACGACACACCTTTTGTACTCGTCTATTATATTCCAAAGAGGCGATAATAACCTTTTTGTCATTGTCAATGACTCCAAGAAAATTTCGGATCCTGCCGATAATTTGCGTACATAAGTTACACTTATCGGCATAACAATAATCTCCCTCGTTTCGCGTCTTTTTCCACTTGCTTACCGTCATAAATGTCCCTCAGCCTCAAGGTTCCAAATGAAACCGAAATCAATCGACTTCTTGGTCAAGGCGCGGTTAAGGATGACTATCGAGTCATCTTGACAGACGTCACCTTCCTCAAGATGACCAAGAACAACCATTTTATCTTCAGGGCAAAAATGTCTGGAGAAGACGTTATTGTCAAGTTCACCTATGAAGATGAAGAGGACATTGCTATTCATCGGCTCGAACATGAGTCAAAGATTTATGTTGACCATTTGAAGTCACTCTGGGGAGTTCATGTACCGAAGTTCTACGGATTCTATTTGCACAGCTCTTCGGACTTCGACGATTTGTCTTGTGCATGCATCGTGCTTCAAGATTGCGGGGAACCTGCCGTCTCTGACTTATCACAGCTAAAGGATTGTTGTGGTAAGCAATTCAGGTCAGACTTGCATTCATATGCGGCGGAAAGTGCTTAAATGTATCATTCATTTTATTACAGAAACGACACCATGGATCTCGTCTTCCGCTTGCATTCGCCTGAGATAGGACTCGAGCACGATGCTTTGAATGCTTCTCACGTCTTGGATTTCAAAGGGAAACCCTTCCTCATAGACTTTGGAGGCACAGAGCCTCATTTTTGTTCGGCATGGAGAGGAATTGACCAACTGACACGGGACGTATTGCCCGCAAAAGAAGGAGAAGTCCTGGGACCGTTGGGCTCCAATAGTGTAAAGTGTTATGAGCTGTGGATCTTTCTCGAGTCCATCAGCTATTGCCTTCCCAGTAAGTCCACATGTAAGGCGTGGGTATGAATGTTGGCTAAATCTTTCTCACAATAGGCTCGATTGAATATGACGGAACGATGTTTGTCTGCGAGAGTATACCTTCAGCGGCCGCTCTCTACGAGCAAACACTTATAGGATGGCCCAAGTACAGACCCGCAAAAGAGCTCTGGAATGAGGCTGTCAAACACTGGCAAGCTATTCGTTCCAACTGGAAGAAATACCATCCAGATGCAGAGGTCGAGCCGCCCATGGGCATCATTGATTTTGAAGAATATTTGAACATTCATCCAGATCGATGTTGGGGTACTGTCCCCAATTTTTCTCGTCTAAAACTATACTTGCGATAGTTTACGGCCTGCGCACACAAATCACATCAGTCCTACTGAGCCGTGCGATATATTTTCAGAAAATTTGTCCTATATATCAATTAGATTCACTATGGCTTCAGAGGTGAAGTGGTCGAGAAGGTTCCGTTACATCCTAGAAGAATATTGTAAAAAACATAGTCTCATGCACATTAGGGTCGTAGTTCTAAGTTTCGAGGGAGCATCCAATATGAAAAAACCGTTCCCGCAATGTCGGTCGGCCGGTACGAGTGAACACACCAAAGTTTCCTATGGGTACCGTCCCACTATATAGCATGTCAAACTTACCCCTGTGGTCCCTACACTAGTATCAACAGGCAGGACTTCAGCGTACCTCGTTACTTGCGAAAATCGCACAGCAGCGCCTACATCCCACAAACTATAAGAGACTGCGTTCACGAGCCTCGTTGGGTATACTACGACTGTCCATCATTGGCATATAAACTGTGCATAGAGGAGTAGTTCAAAAGTGAGTGAACTGAGTGATTGACACAGACCGGGACAGCAGATCACTCTGTGAGCGGCGCGCGCACCTCGAGGGCTTCATGGGCTCATGGACTTGTGGACGTGACTCGTTGCTGTCCCTGTCATCAGCAAGTGGATCATTGTCATGCTTGCAACCCAGCATCGTACTACAATGTCAAGTGGCTGGGTGGCCACGGTCAAGAAAAGTAATGCACTCAGATTCTCCAGGAAGTAATTATCTTAACTTCAAAGCAATGGTTTACTTCAGATTATTAGTTTTATATATTATTTGGACCTTTTTTTGGTGTGATTAAAGTTGCATTGATTGAAAACCAATAAACTCTATTACTCACTTGGTATATTTCATAATAGCATTTGCAGAGTGTAATTCAGCCTCAGAACTTAGTAACAACTAGTTTATTTGTAATTGTCTTTATTCAGACTAATCTAAATAACTTACTTTTGCATCAACATTATCTGGACTTTATACTACAAGAGTTCAATCATTACTATTTATGTCATGACCCACCAACAGTCTCTAAGATAAGGCTATATTAGCCTTTACTTTTTCATCCTCCAGTTTTTGACATCACTATTTCAATCACCAAGTTCACTGAAATTCTCTGGATAGATTGCAACCTCTACACTCTAAAACAACTCTAGTTTTCTGTGCTGCTACAAGATCATTCCTGACACCCTACAAATGCCACTCCATATAATTGTTCTGCAAGATCCAACTCTTGCACAATTGTCCTGCCACTCAATCTTGCTGATGCTGGATTGTCTCTGGTGCACAATCACTCCCAATGCCTAAGACACTCTGTAAATACTTAGAGAAGGCACTCAATAGTTGGTACAGTAGTCTTAATATTGCACCTAGTTTTATTCAGTTTTAGTTCTGTCATTTCATTACTCTATACTTCTCTAAATGTATTCCATTCATCTTTGAATTCTCCTCTTTTGACTTCTTTTCTCTCTGCCTCATCTTATTTCAACTCTCTTCTTTTTTCCCCAAGATTCTTCAAGTTCTTCCTCTACTCTCTCATCTTTTTGACTCAACTTGGCTCCAACTTTCTAAACATCTCTGGTTTTATTCCCCTTGACTTTCATCTCTCTTTTTATTCTCATTCTACACTAACTTCTTTTCCATTTTTACTCCATTTTACTTCTTCTTTATCTTTCTTTCCCTCTGTTTTATCTCTGGTCTAGTTTTTATTTCTCCACTACTCTATCTCAACTCCATTACTTCTCCATTTGTCTTCCTCCTCCTTATCATTACTATTTTCCTTTTCCAACCTTTAATTACATCTCTGGTCTTCTGTTTCATTTCCATTTCTTTTACTTAATTCAGCCTCTTTTCTTTTCTTCCTTTCCATCCACACTAGTTCTCTAGCATAAACCCTTTAGCTTTCATGTGAGTCTCCTTTTTAGTGAAACCTAATGATATGTCTATCTCAATAATGAGACAAGACAAAGCTATTGATCATCAAAAAGTCTAAACAAAACAGACTTTTGCTAAAAACTATAGGCAAATGATATAGCCAGAACTGCTTTAAAAGGCCCTCTTCAAATCATATTAGATCAGCCTTATTAATGACATAAATGCTGAAAAATCAGCTTATCAGTATTTTGATTTAATACACACCCAAATCAATTATGTGACTATGCTCAGGTCTCTGGAGATTAGGTGATTGATTTTAAATAATCAGAATTGTTAGTGCACCAATAACAAATTAAGGCAATCACCAAAGATCTGATGGGATATGATAGGATTATCAAAGATATGATTGTATCAATTAATAAGATAATCTACCACTAAATGGGGTTGTGACTATGCAAGGCCATTAATTTAGTGTCATACTTTGATAATAGAATTTGCATATCTCAATGCAAAGATATGGAGATCCTAATATATTAACTGAGGTTGCATTGATTGAAAACCAATAAATTCTATTATCCATTGTTATATTTCATAAAAGTATTTTGTGAAGTGTGATTTAGCCCCAGAACTTAGTGAAAGCTGGTTCATTTGTGATTGTCTCTATTTAGATTAATCCAAATAACCTAATTTTGCATTAATATTGTTATAGGTAAATTTTGCAACAGAGAGTTTAGCACACCAGTTGTTTTGCAGATTATTAACATAAATGTAAAAATATTGCTCTAGGGTCTGGTTAACCTGTTATATCTGCTTGTTGGTATTTGGATAGTAAGTGATAAAGAATGATGATTTAATATCCAGAACTTAATAAAGTAATTGCTAGAACTTGAAAATAAATAGAGCTCTACAGTTAGAGACAATATTGCTGGGAGCTTATTCTACAAGAAGACATGTTGGACAAAGAGTTGAGTAAATTTTGAGGCATTATTATAGCAGAGAATGAAAAATTACTTGCTTCATTGAATGGCAGACTATCATGAGGATTGTGTTATAGCCTTTGGAGTTGGAGAGTTCTATGATATGATCTATAGATAGGAAGAACTAGGGCTGCTTACCAATCAGTATAGTTTTAGGAGTTCAAAGAGTTAGTGTCAGAGTATTTTGATATAGTGATAGGCATTGCAGAAGTATATATATCAAATGACATCTTTCTTAGTTCTGGGCCAAAAGAATATTTAGTTAATGAGTTAGAGGATCTTCTTAATACTAGAATAGCTGCACAGCTTATAGTTAAAGTTTTGTTGCAGTATGTTAAGGTAGAGCTTGCTGTAGTCTAAAATGTAGATAAGTCTATCTCAAAGCAAGAGTTTTTGGTCAGAGAAAAGAGTAAATGGGGAAAGAGGGAAAGAAAAGATATACCATCTCTGATGTACTTTTGAAATCATATTTGTATAAATACAAATTAGTTTAGACATTCTAAATTCAATTCAGAAAACCTTTATCATTGAATTGTTAATCTATTTTAAAAAACCTTCTTTGAATATACATTAGAGTGTTGGATAAAATCTAAGGAAGCACTTTGTATAATATATACTTTACTATTGCAGCTATTATAGTCTAAAATAATTGTTTCATCTCTGTCATTGTCTTTATTTACATCATTAATAGTAGCAAAAAATGCTGCTGAGCATATATAGAATAATTGTGAACATGTGTTGAAGTCAGAACAGTTTTTTCCTTAATGCAAGGCTAGTTTAACCTCTTTCTAGAAAATGTAAGTATTATCTATTACATATCCATATTCAAATGGCTAATTGTTAGCATTGTCTCTTCCAACATAATTTTTACCACAAATTTTATTAAAACATTAAAAAATCTTCCAAGTAGGAGATTATATATCAATAACTGTAGAATGTAGATTTAGATGTAAAAAGTAATGTCACTAATAATGCATAAACATTTTAGTAAAGCCAAGTGATTGATCAACTAATCCATTAGCACTTTGTATATTAAGTACAATATTAGAGTCATAGATAATTCTGAATTTGTTAATAATCTTTACTACTATCAAAATTATTTGCAAATCACAATTTATTATTATTTCTACTTTGCTCTTCCTATTTATCATCATTATAATCAAATATATTGCCTGCAAATCTTGTGCTATCATTAATATTGCTGGATTTTTACTAGGATTAAGCAATCTAATGTAGAACTTGATAAAATTAACTAAAGTAGCTTTTATAATATATTCTTCCTTTTTGACTCCTTTTTTTTAACTCCTTCTTCTTCTTCATCATCCACTATCATACTGAGCAAGCTAGCTCCTAGTAAAGTGTTGTTATATTCTTTAATAGTTACTAAGTTCATTGTGTGATAGGAAGTAATAGCTGTTTTTATTTGATTTTAGATATCTAGCACTACACTGCATAATTTGCCTATTGATAGCATGACTAAAGCTTTTATTATCTAATCAAAGACCACATTCAATTTTTCTATATTATAGATTTGTGCCATAAGTTAAACAGGCTTCTCTTATTTTTTTAGCATTCTTAAATTCTAATTAATGGGCAGTATATAATAAGCAGAAATATTCAAAAAAGGATGCAGAGGAAGTTAAATTAGCATAGTAGTCTTATATGTAGCAGGTACTAAATTAGTAATCAATATTGAAAGTGCTATATTTGTTAGTAAATGAGTTGTATGCTTTTTACTTGTATTTATTATTATTGGATTAATATTGCTTACTGATTTATAGCCTTTTAGAGTCTGTTTTGGTTAGCAAATTTTCATCTTGTCAAATACTTGATTTTGTAGTATTGTAATTTTCTCTTTAGTGTTTTTTTTTTTTTTTTTTTGATAGCTTTATTCTTTTCATTACTATTTCCTATTGCATTATCTCCTGCATTGCTTGCAAAGCCTCTGAATTAACATTAAAAGAGAGGATATTTATCATTTGTTGTTTAGAATTTTAACAATGCCACTCATTTATTTTTGCTTAATAAGTATATAAGTTTCAGTAGTTCAAAATATCAGTGCTGGTATTAAATATGATCTGTCTATCACTATTTCATCATACCAAATGTATTGCTCTAATATGCTGCATTGTTTTTTCATTATTAATTGGCCTGCTTCTTCACAAAAGTGAAAAAAACCTATTTAGATGCATAATAATTGCAAAGTTGATTTGAATCTTTATTATTTTTTTTCTAATGACTTTTCATAAATACCTTGCAATCTTAGTATATACTCATCACCTTAAGCAGGAGTAAACATTGATTGACTTAAGAAAATGTAATAAATATTACAGATCTTCTCAATATATGCACTATATATCAAAACTAATTTATAAGTTTTAGCTATAGTTGCATATAAAAAAGAATGATTGAGGTTATATAAGATAATTTTAAGAGTAAGATAGCAATAGTAATAATTAAATTATTATTATTGTAACTAAGTGCATCTATATATAATGTGACAGTTGTTTTATAAGCCTTGAACTAATAACATAATTCTAACTAAAGCTAATGAAGGATAAAATACTCCTTTATAGAACCTTATACTTAGAATGGTGCCACCTTTACTTTTTCTTGTGCATAGAAGAGATAATATACTGAGATTAGTCAATAAACTTATTGATGCTCAACTTAAAGGAATTTTTTCTACTATAGTTGTGCCATTACTTTATATTGGACTTAGAAGTATAGAATTTAGAAATATGAATATTAGAGGTATAATATCTAAAGGTAATAATTAGACTGCTTTTAGCTCTGCAAAGAAGCCTATTAAACAATCTGCTATTATTAATAATTTATTTTCTATGACTATACCTACAACCTATTTATTTGAAGGATGAAATGCTTTTTTACAGAACTCTATACCTCAAATGGTGCTACTATCTTCATTGGCTCTAACACTTAAAAGAGCTAGAAATGCTCCTTTACAAGGTTTTAGCTTTATTATAATACCACCACTACCTGCTTTTTTTACAAGAGAAAATGTAGTTTATAGAAATATAATTGCAAACTACTAAATTAAATATAAATAAGCATTAGTAGTAATGTAAGAGCAGCTAAAGTTAAGATATATTGCTATTGCTAAAGAGTAAGAGAAGCATTTACAGCAAGTACAAGCAGTGTTATAAAAGGAGCAAAGACTTAGACAGAAAAGACAATAATAGGCATTAATTATTTTATATCAAAAAAAGCAGAAAAAAGAAAAAAGATAAATTTAAATCAGAAGTGAAGCAATTTTAAAAACTGCTTTAACTAACAAAAGTTAATAGTATATAGATCTTAACCCTAAATATAGGCCTTTGAATGAAGCTATAGCTCAAAAAAAATTTCAAAGCTAGAAACAACAATATGCAACTGATTTGAAAGAGGATTTTAATGGCTTAAATTTTTAAAATGATTTGGAATATATTGATGCAGCCTTTGACCAATTGATGCAATATTCTTTGAAGTATTTAAATTAACTTATAAACAATGTGAATAATCTTAGACAGCCAGATCTTTTAGCAGGATTATTCAATATAGATAATCTTGCTATTTTTATATTAGCAGAAAACTTTTCTCCTATTTTACAAATGGATCAACTTATAGACAATATAAATGATCTTAAGCAGCAAAATCTATTAGTAGAGCCACTCAATATGAATAATTCTGCTATTTTTATATTAATAAAGAACTTCTCTCCTATTTTATAAATTATACAATAACTAAGAAATGCTTTTCCAAAAGAAAGACAACCTTACTTGACAGAACCTTTATCACATTATCTTGGTTCTATAAATATTATATATTAATGCAAAATTAAGTTATTTGGATTAGTTTGAATAGAAGCAATTATAAATAAACCAGCTTTCACTAAGTTACAGGGCTGAATTATACTTTACAAAGTACTTTTATAAAATATATAGGTGAATAATAGAGTTTATTAATTTTTCAATCAATGCAACCTCAGTCACATCAAAAGAAGGTCCAAAAAGTATATCAAACTATTGACCTAAAGTATACTATTACTTTAGGCCTAAGATATCCACTTCCTGGGGATTTTGAGTATGGGCAATTAGCAACCTGCTCAATATTATAGAATTTTCCTTTATTTATATTATTTCTCCTCTTTGTGATACATGACATTTTCTAGTTATTCTGAGCTATTTTCCAGCTATTCTGAGACATTTTCCAGCTATTTTAAGTCATTTTCTAGCTATTGAGCCTTTATTTTCTAATTTCAAGAGACTTGGTATAGTTTTCTTAGCCAAGAGAGGGTTCTCCAAGGTTTTTAGTGCTCTAATTCTGTAAATTGTTAATATTTCCCTCAGTTTGTATTTTAAATGCCTCCAGATCTTTTTTATCAAATGCAAATTGATTAGACATTTCTAGCAATACTAAATACAATAGGATTTAGTAGTTTTTTTTGTTAAAATATAAGCATTTTATCAACACTTGCTCAATTTTCCTCAGCAGTTAAATTTAGCTTTTCCCATCAAATCACTAATCCCTTTATTAGTTTACTATAGAATGTTTTTGAACAACTTCCATTGTGTACAAATTAATTAGGTGATCAAAACAATATATAATATATAGAGGTTCATATAAATTCCCACTGAGATATACTTATTTTATTGATAAGATATGATGCTTTCCTTAAGATAAGTCACTTAATCTCTGAAAACCTAAGCATAGTCACATGAACATGATTACATGACTGATTTGAGTGCATATATCACCTGATTATAGTCATATAATTGATTTGAGTGTGCACTAGATCAAAATATTAATAAGCTGATTTCTTAATACCTAAGCCACTGATAAGGCTGATTTAACATAATATGGAGAGGGCTTTTTAAAGCAATTCTGGCTATATCATTTGCCTATAGTTTTCAATAGAAATCTGTTTTATTTAGACTTTTTAATAATTAATAGCTTTATTTTATTTTATTATTAAGACAGATATATTAATGTTAATACTGTCAAGCTTTACATTTTGATGTTGAAAAGCTCACTAAGTCTATTAAATGTTATTCAAAGTTTGGCATGTGCTGCTTGCAAGGCCAAATTAATTTGCCCAGACTCAAAGATGCATCATTAAAGCTACTTAACTTACTTTATAGCCACTATTCTTTTTTTAATAATTTTAAAGCATTTATTCATCAATATAATTCAGCTTTTGCATTTACATCTTTAGGAGTCAAAATTGATCATGCTATTACCAATGCTTTTAAACTATATAGCTTTAGAATCAATGAAGAACTTCATCACTTTACAAATGCCTTGCTTCCAACTGAAGAGCAACTAAAATATGCATAACTTTACTGTTATAATAATAATCAGCAATTAGCTTTTTATCAGCAAAATAATTTTGAATTGGATCCTCAAATAATAGCTTCTTTGCAAGATATGCTTAGTAAAGTCAATCTCTTTATTAATTTATATAAGTATGCTAAGTAGATTATGGGAGAAGTTTTAAAAGGCTAACTATAAAAGCTTTTTATTCAATTTAGAGCAAATTTTGGAGATTACTGGCATTATAATAAATAAGAAAGTGTTGTTGCTATTATTTCTGAAGATAATTTTGAAGAAAGATCTAATTATTGTGATATAGTCCTATACTTGCATAGAAGTCAATTAAAGCAAATTAGCCAAGTGCATCTATATTATACTTTATTGCATTATATTATTATCTTTTCAACTGGAGATTCTGGCTTTTACTTTAATATTACCTTTCATCATAGACTAGAAGATTAACAAAGAACTATAAATGTTATATAAACTGCATATTATGCAAATAGGTTCCAATAAAGATCTTTGAAAGCTAATGCTGCATTACTTTGAAGTAGCAGATTATTTCAGCAATATATTGTAGATGCATAAACTTCAATTGAATAAGCCAAGCTTAGCTGAATCAGATCAAATTAGAAGAAGATTAGGGCCAAAGTCATCAGGAGATAATTAATGCTACAGCTAGAGATAAGGAGTTACTTCAGTAAAGCCATCATATTATTTTTCCTGCTTTTCATACTAAAAGTGAATGATATATGCAGCAGTTATTTCAAGATTTAATGGCTATTTTCAGGCATTTTTAAAAACTAGATCTTTTTATAATAATGACTGCCAATTCAAAATGGCCTAAAATTTAAAAAGTTCTTTTAAAGGAACCTAGAGTTAATAGTAAAATACAAAGAGCTTTTAGTTGGCCTAATATTGTTGCTAGAGTATTTAAACTTGAAAAAAATGCTCTTTTAAAGAATATCAAAAATAGTATCTTTGAAAAGTGTGTAACTCATATTTATACTATTAAAGTCCAAAAGAAGAAACTTTCATATGTGCATATTTTAATACTTTTTATAATAATAAAATTAAAAATGTAGCTTATATGAATACTATTGTCTCTGCTTAAATTTCTAACTTAGTTACTTAGCCTCAACTATATTAGATATAAGCTTTGCTTAAATTTTTTATTCAGTTACTGAACTTTGTAATTAGGTTATTACTATTAATATAGTCCATGGCCCATGTGGAGCTGCTTATCCAAATGCAAAGTGCATGGTAAATGGCAAATATTTCAAAAATACCTAAAGAAAATTCAAGAAACTACTCAGTATAGTAACAAGGGCTATCTTTAATGATTATCAACATAATAACTGTGATGTTGTCCCATACAATTTTTATCTCTCAGCCAAATATAATGTGAAAATTTGTGCTTCAGTAAATACTATCAAATACATTTACAAGTACATTTATAAAGACTATGATAAAATAACTTTGGAAATTTCTAAATATCAAAGAAATGAAATCAAGAAATACTTGGATGCCAAATATATTTCAGCACTAGAGTCTTGCTAGCACATCTTTAAATTTAACATGCATGCAGAATTTCTTGCAGTATACAAATTACTTGTCTACTTGAAAGGCTAACATGAAGTTTATTTTGAAGATAATAAACCTATGAAGACAGTAGCTGCTAAAGCTAATTTGGACAAGACTGCACTTATAGTGAAGCCAATGCCAAATTTTTCAACAACAACACCACTTATTAGAACTTTCCAACTAAATATATTTATAATTCATCTAAAAGGACTTGAAAGAAAAAAAGCAGCAAAAAACAGCTATTGGATGAATATATTTTGCTTTACCAAGATAAAGAGAGATATTTTATTTTAGAATGCTCTTGACAGTTTTAACCAATGCAACTTCATGGGCTGATCTAAAAACAATCAATGGCCATATTTATCCAACTTATAAGTATGCATGCAAAGCTTTCAGTCTTTTAGAAGATGATTCAGGATGGAGGCAATATCTTGATAAAGCTGCTCCAATCCAATCAGGATCAGCTTTTAAACAGCTCTTTTGTATCATTCTAGTCTATTCTACTCCTACTACTTTTGAAGCTTTATAGAATAAATTCAAGCATTCCATTTATAATCATCTTTGGTACAAGCAACATATCAAGCAGTATAAAGATCAAAACTTTACCAATAACAATATCTATGACTATGGTTTTTATCTTATTAATGACAACTTAATGAACTTTAGCAAAACTCTTAAAAACTTTTCCAATATGTTAGAATCTCAACAAGTTTAAAATGTAGTTTTAGCTAATTGACTTCTTCATTTGAAGTTCACTTTAATACTAATCAAACAAATATAAAAAATAGACTTTTTCAAGGAGAAACTAATTATAATATTAAAGAGTTAAAAAAAAAAGTTGATGAAAATAAGACTAAGTTTAGCAACTGAAGACCTTTAATGCTGTTACAAACTCTGTAAATAGTAATTTAAAGAGGACAATATTTATTCACAGTGCAAAAGGATGTGGCAAAATCTTTGTCTGCAATACTTTGGCTTCTGCTATCTATGCTAATAAAAATGTTGCATTATGTGTAATATCATCTGAAATTGCTGCTTTACTACTGAAAGGTAGTAGAACTGCTCATTTTAAATTTAAAATCCCCATTTCTGCACTAGATATATCCATTGCTAACATTACAAGAAGAATTTGAATTGCTACTTTATACTAAAGTAGTTATTTGAAATGAAGTTCTAATGCAGTATAAAAATGCCATTAACACTATAAATTGTGGTTTCAGAGATATTCTGAATAAAAACATCTCTTTTAGTAAAGTGACTATAGTTTTTGGAGGAGATTTTTAACAAACTCTTCCAGTCATTCAACAAAGGCTCAGACAGTAGATGATTGCTGCTTCATTTAAGAGAGGTAAACCTTGAAATCACATCCAAGTCCACTATTTAGTCCAAAATATGAGATTGGATCAGACTCTTAATAACATGGCTTATGCAGCTTGATTATTAAATGTTGGTGCTAAAAAAAATTTAGGTTTTAAAGAAACAATACAGTTGCCAGATACTTTAATCTGCTATAACAATTTTATCACAAGATTAATTGCTTTCACTTATTCTAATATTAATCATTATCAAGATGATCAGTATTTTCTGGACTATACCATCCTTTTTAGCAAGAAAATATCAATTTAGAAGTTCTGCAAAAATTGCTAGGAAATGCAAAGATCTTGCAAAGTGCAGACTATTCAATGTGATGACACAAATATCAATGAACTTGCATTATATTCCATGGAATATCTCAACTCTTTAAGAGCTGGCAGTTTGCCTCTGGCTCAACTCTCTTTAAAGGTTAATATTCTTGTAATGCTATGCAAAAATTTAAATTCAACCAGAGGGCTTTGTAATAGATTAAGAATAATTATTACTTATATTAGCACCAGAGTCCTTCAATGTTGCATTATCAGTGGAGATGCCAAGTTTGCAAAATTAAATGTCATGATTTCAAAAATTAATCTTGATATTATTATGACTCCACTACACTCTTCTGAATATAACTACATTTGTCTCTCTTTATCATTAATATCTAGCCATTACTAATTCTATTATTGAAATCATTGAGTTCAGAATCCCCCCTAAATCACCAAGTCCCATGAAATCACCACTTCTTGATGGCCAAACTATGTCTAAACTCCCTTAATAGAGCTTAATCACTCCTGACACTATATATATGCCACTTTACATAATAGTACCAATTCTCATACAATTGTCCCACCACCAATCTTACTGATGCTTGATTTCTTCTGGTGCACAATCACTCTTGAAGGCCAAGACATTCTGCAAGTACTTAGAAAGGAGCTCAGTAGTCAGTATGCTAGTCTTAATATTGTCATACCTCACTAGTTTCTCCCATCTCTCAGTTTTCCTCATCTCTACTCTTTTTTACATACTTTATCTCTCCTATGCCTCTATCTTTAAATTAATCTCTTTTTTTTTCTTCAGCTCTCTTTACTTTTGCCTCATCTCATTTATCTCTCCTCATTTCCATTTCCAACTCCTCAAGTTTTCTCTCTACTCTGACTCTTCTTCTTGACTTGACTTTGCTTCAATCTCTCAAATTTTTCTGAATTCCTCCCCTTCAGCTTTATTCTATCACCTACTTTTTTTTCTTCCTTCTACTTTATCTTTAATTTATTTTGCTCTATTTTTCTCCTTCTCTTTCTCCTCTGATTCAGTTCTATTTCTATTTTACCTACTCACAATCTCTATCTTAACTCTATATTCTTCATCTTGACTTTATTTCCTTACTATCTATCTCAGATTCCTTTTACACTACTTCTTTAAGTTTTTGACTCTATTTTTATTTCTCTATATTATCTGTTTCTTCTTTGTAGTCCCTTCTCCTTCTCATCTTCTTACTATCTCCTTAGTGCTGGTCTCCAGCACTAACCTCTAGTTTCTGTGCAAGTTTCCCTTTTTAGTGAGATTCAACTAGTAGGTTCCTGCTTGACAGAGTGAGCTCCTGAGTCACTGAGACCTAACAGATACTTCTAAAGAAGAGTTATCTATTTCATTAAGAAAGAAACAATTTTCAGTTTATTTAGCCTTTACTATAACTATTAACAAGTCTTAAGAGCATCAGTTAAACATGTTGGATTGAATTTGTAAACACCAGTTTTTGCACATGGTCAACTTTATATTGCACTCTCTCAATACACTTTAAGAGATTGAATTAAAGTGATTGTATTACCAAAGAATACATTAAAAAGAATTGCAAATATTGTTTATCAAAAAATTCTCAATGATTTATAAATATAAGTGATTTTCAATGATACTACTTTTGATAACTAATTTTTATAAATTTTACCATATAACTTGACTGTTGCTTATAATATACTAGAATGCTTTTTAAATATATATATAACTTTTAATAAAAGAATTTTTTTTTACTCACTTCTATTATTCTTAGCTTATTTGACATTATTATTAATAATGTACCATTATATATTACTTGGAATTATAACTATAAATTATTCATATATATACAAAACTATAATTAAATGAAGTGAAATTAAGTTGTGCAAAACAAGGCTTTAACTAAGTAAAGTAAAGTTGATGCTGGATTTAAGCATTGAATTTTGAAAAACAAGGCCTTAACTGAGTGAAGCAAGGTTGTGGCTGGATGTAAGCATTGCATTTTGAAAAATAAGGCCTTAACTGAGTGAAGCATGGTTGAGGCTGGATGTAAGCGTTGCATTTTGAAAAATAAGGCCTTAACTGAGTGAAGCATGGTTGAGGCTGGATTTAAGCATTGAATATTGAATACAAAGCTCAAACTGAATGAAGCAAGGTTGAGCTGGATCTAAACATTAAATAGTGAATACAAGGCTCTAACTAAGCAAAGCAAGGTTGAGTCAGATCTAAGCAAAGCTATAGCCTATGCCAAAGGCATAAGTTATAGCTTATCCATATATAATGCAATAACTCCTGGGAATTTGAAGTGCTGACTAAAAATGACTAAGCTAAGTTAGCACTAATCAAGAACCTTTCTTTAAAGGAAATGATAACTAAGATGACTGGCTTTGAATTTTTACATTTAGATGTGATGGAGCATGTAGCCATATGATATGACAGAAAGCATGACATAACAGTGATGTGTGATTGATGTGTGACATGTGACATCTATGTGACATATAATGGAATGTATGATATACTATGCTGAAAGTGTGATGTGTAACTAAATATGTGATAAACTGTGTGACATATAACATTTGTATGACATGTGATGGAATATATAACATATCATGCAATATGTAATGTACTATGTGACATACTATGTGACATATCCTGTAACAGTTACTTGATGTGACTGTCTAAGGCCTTAATTAAGTGAAATAAGGTTGAGACTGGATTTAAATATTAAATTGTAAAAAAACAAGACTTTAACTAAGTGAAGCAAGATTCAAGCTGGATCTGAGCATTAAATTTTAATTAACAAGGCCTTAACTGAGTGGAGTGAAGTTGAGGCTGAATTTGAATATTTCATTTTGAAAAACAAGGCTTTAACTGAGCAAAGCAAAGTTGAAGCTGAATTTAAGCATTGAAGTTTGAAAAACAAGGCTTTAACTGAGCAAGGTGAAATTAAAGCTGGATTTTAGCATTGAAATTTAAAAAATAAGGCTTTAACTGAATAGAGCAAAGTTGAAGCTGGATTTAAGCATTAAAATTTGAAAAACAAGGCTTTAACCAAGTAAAGTGAGGTTGAGGCTGAATTTAAACACTGCATTTTGAAAAACAAGGCTTAATAAACTGAGTGAAGTGAGGTTGATTTAGATCTAAGCATTGAACATTGAATACAAGGCCTTAACTGAGTAAAGTAAGGTTAAGGCTGGATTTGAACATTGAATTTTGAACAATAAGGCCTTAACTGAGCAAAGCAAGATTGATGCTGGATCTAAACATTAAAGTTTGAAAAACAAGGCTTTAACTGAGTAAAGCAAATGTCATGACCCCCACTACACTCCCCTAGGCACAACCACACTGACTTCTGCCTCCCTCTTTTCCAATATCTAACCACCACTGATCTAATCATCAGACTTCCCTGAATCCTCCATCCCCAACAACTGACCATGCTCAGCTTCCCTAACAAGGCCAGATCACTCCCAACACTGGACAGATACCACTTCATAGGATTACTCCACAACTTCTGACTTCTATGCAATTGTCTCACCACCTGACCATGCCAAGGCCCAATTTCCTCCAGTGCATGATCATTCCCAAAGTCCAAGACATCCTGCAGATACTTAGGTAGTAGCCCTGTAATTAGTACAATAGTCTTGATATTAGCTTTGCCCATAAGTCTCTAGGTTTCTTTCCATTCTCTGTCTTCTCTGTCTTATCTCTTACTCTAATTCTATTCTAAATGTCTCCACATCAGTTTTGTTTCTCCTCTCAAGCCTTTCTCATCTCTGCCTCATATTGTTTATT